>CM064526.1:463081-513081 GCA_032716605.1 Paralithodes platypus
CTGAAGTGCGATCGGGGTAATTGGAAACGTGCCCCCTGTGATGGCGTATTTGAGGTGTTTCCGCCTCCGACTAAAATATTCATCGTGCCATTAATAGCATTAATACTATTCCTTATGCGACTATTATGGGCTTGATTATAAAGGGATTAACATGAAACAACAATA
Source organism: Paralithodes platypus (assembly GCA_032716605.1). NCBI lineage: Eukaryota > Metazoa > Arthropoda > Malacostraca > Decapoda > Lithodidae > Paralithodes > Paralithodes platypus. Next base: position 463,247 of record CM064526.1, read on the forward strand.
TTAAAACGAGGTGAAAACAGCGTTTGGTATGGTCAAAATCGGAGATATAGCCCGCGAGTTGTATGAAGTATGGGTGAGGCAATCTGCTTTCCCGCCAATTTCCCCCCAAGGCCACTGAGACACAGTCGATCGTAACTCTCTCTCTCTCTCTTGCACGACTCTTGCTACTCAGTGAGCACCACACCCTCCAATAGGATTTCTAATGTTAGCACGAAAAGATACCTCAGAATAAGGGAATAACAGGGAAAATAGGTGATAACTGAAGGATGAGGAGGAAAGTGGGGAAGGAGGGGAGTTAGAGGGACTGAAGATTTTGCATGGCCCAGGGGGCCAAAAAAAAAAATAAAAAATGAAAACAAAAAATAAAATATATAATTTTTTTTTTTTTTCGATGGGCAAAGTTGATTTTTGTTTTCTCTGACGCTTAAGAGTCGCCCCGCAGTGCTCGGTGGGAACTCTTTAAGAGTCTCCCCGCAGCTCCCGGGTTAATGGTCTAAGTGGCCATAGCCAAAATGGCTACACTATATTCCTTCTGTACTTTCTCCATGCCCGATGAGATACATGATATTTTGATATATGTGGCACAGCCCTTGTATCCAACACAATACCCTGCGTGCAACCCCGCTCGAACCCCGCACAACGTTGCTTGCAACTTTAATTATTATTATGATTTTTTTTGTTTTTTATTATTTTTTATTATTATTATTATTTTTGTTTTTATTACCCATTGTCTATGACCTTAAGCCAAGAATTGACACTACTTTTGAATCCCTGCAGTGTGTACTCACGTGGGTTTATACCAAATCTTAATAATCTATTCCACAATATGGAGTATCTGCACGAAAACTGCTGTTGGTAATGAGAGGTATGGCAGCGAGGCTCCTCAAGTGCAGATGGTGCTTGTTCCACTCTTCTTGTGGTACGCAGAGGATTTCGCTGTTGTTGTCTCATTGGCTGTAAGTGTGGCATATATTGTTTTTGTATCTTAAATAGTGTGCACAGTCCTGCCACATCTCTTCTGTGCTGAAGGCTATCGATGGAATTTTGAATTAGTGTTTGGTTGTCATCAATTATGCGTCTGGCGCGGGCTTAAATTTTGTCGAGAAGGCTAAGGTGTTTCTTGGCTGCACCACCCCATGAGAGTGAAGAGTATTCCATTGAAGATCTAATTTGTACCTTGTACAGCACTTCCCTTCTCTCTCTCTGTCCAAAAGCCAGGAAACTCTTCTTAATGCAGCTAGTTTCCTAGAAGCAGCTCAAGCAACATTTTCGATGTGCGTTTTGAAAGTTAGCTTTCTGTCAAAAGTCATGCCTAGGATGTTAATTTTTTCTTGTGAGTTTAGTAGTTTAGCATTGAAGTTAATTTGTACATTAGTATTTGATCTTGTTGCTACCATGAACTTGGTTTTTTGAGCAGCAAACTTGACTTGTCACCTTTTCCCCCATTCCGTTATGATCTTGAGTCTGGCGTGGAGTAACTTTATTTCTGCCTTCTCCTGTGCTTGGTCGTAGCTTAGGCTATTCATACTGTCCCATCATCGGCAAAGGCTCTGGCTTCGGGGATAAGGTGGAGTAAGTCGTTGATGAAAATGTTCCATAGCAAAGGTCCGAGAACACTTCCTTGTGGTACACCTGCATTGACATTGAAAGAAGACTCCTTTCCATCTAATAGCCTACTATTCTCAGCTGTCTATCACTGAGATAGTGTTCTAGTAGTTTGTATGTGTGCCCTTCAATCCCAACTGATCTCAATTTTGTCAAGAGCCCTCTGTGCCAGACTCTGTCGAAGGCATCTTCAATATCCAAAGCGAGAATACAGGTACATTGGCCTTTGTCAAGAGCAGAAGTCCAGTCAGAGGTCATTAGGAGTAAGAGATCTGCAGCCGAGTGACCTTTACGGAAACCAAACTGTCTGTTGTTGAGGATACGGTTCTTTAGAAAGTGTTCTGTGATACATGTTGCTATTACCTCCTCAAGAATTTTAGTAAGAGCAGAAATGATAAAAGAGATACTGGGCGATAGTTAGTGACTTCTGCCCTACTGTCCTTCTTATGTATTGGCACAATGTTACTTGTTTTCCATTTATTTGGCCATATACTTGCTCTCAGGCAGTTATTAAAAAACAAAGTAAGAGGCTGTGCGAGTTGTTTTGCACATTTATGGAGTAGTCGTGGACTTATACCGTCGGGTCCCACATTTTTTTTTTCTTCATCTAGTCCATGTAGCATTCCATAAACTTCAGTCTTACTAGTTTTGAAACAGTCTACCTTTTCTTGAGTTACTATTGGGATGTGTGGTGGTTGATGATCAGTATGTGGTACAGTCATCTTGTTTGCAAAGTGGTGAGCTAGGGCATGGACTTTTTCTGCTGTAGTTTGGGACACTTTGCCATTTCCACTTATTAGAGGCGGATTTTTTTCTTCACGAATTATTCCCTGTTTCTCTTTTACTATATTTCACCACATTTTACTACATACTTTTCCACCTTTTATTTTTATTTTTTAAATTGGCTTCCTTAATACCACCAGTTCAGCACTCTCCTAGCGACATCAGTACCGGTACACAGTATACCACCAGTTCAGCACTCTCCTAGCGACATCAGTACCGGTACACAGTACAGTAAATATACAATATATTATATTATAATACCACCAGTTCAGCACTCTCCTAGCGACATCAGTACCGGTACACAGTACAGTAAATATACAATATATTATATTGAACTGTACTGTAGAAAGACGGTGACTTGTATCGAGTTTCATTATGTGCCATATATTCTATTCCAACTTAGGTAATAATGTATAAGTATTAAGCTATTACTAGTTCAATTATCTATTTCAGAATACTCTTTCCTTTAGGTATAACTTTGACTCAGACTCATATCTTAGTAACTAGTCTATAACTGATCTAGACTAGTATATGGACCAAGTTATATTTAGAATTAACATGCAAGTGTCACTCCTATGTACAACGAGTCCGAAATAAAGTATTATTATTATTATTATTATTATTATTATTATTATTATTATTATAAATCTAGCCACACCTCCACAGCACTTTTATTTGCTTCATATACTCGCAACTGTACACTGTAAAACTAGTGTGTGCAGTTAACACATACCTGTAATCAAACGGGTACACAATATAACATGGATTTGAACACATTTGTTAATGTCTCCCTGATTTGGCATTGATTAGTGAACACATAATATGCATAATAAATGTGTTCAACAATCCTGAAACAAGTACTCAAATTGTTACACCAACACGATTATTAGACTGATTATGCGTACTAGTTTTATTATGACCCTGTGTTGTATATTACACACACGAATTTTGCAGTGTAGCCTACTATCTGTGACTCTGTGGTAACTAAGATTAAGGGAGCCCACCTCGCTTTTTTCTCTTTCTCTCCCGCTTTCTCTTTGGCTTGTATCCATTCGGCCCCATTCAGCCTACTGTTTTAAGATGTTTACCCTCATCCAGGTGCAAATATTTTCCTGGCAAGCGGTAGCGAGCCAGCATATATTTATTTTAGTTTTGACAGCAAGTTACATTTGTCTCCGGCGAAGACGGATTTCTCCATACAATGCTGGCTCGCCCTCGCTCGCCAGGAAGATATCGACACCAGGATGAGGATAAACGTCTTAAAACAGTTGGCTGAATGGGTCCGAATAGATAAAAGCCAGGGAAAGAGAGAATAGGAGAGAAAGATAAAAAAAAGAAAAACGGTAAACTATAGCCTATATATGCATGCAAAGGAATACAAATTAATACAATGAAATGCGAACAACAAAAGACAACATAGTCCTAACAAGTCTTCTATTATATACGCAGAAAAAAGATATTGCACATGTGCCAATATGTGCATGATCTTGGGCTTACTCAACTATTAACTAGATAATGGTTTGTTTGTATATATTTATATAAGCATATGTGTGTATGTTCGTCCATCGGTGTGTCTATCTATGCATTTGTATACTTACCTTCTTATCTATGTATCTACCTTTATCTCTCTCTCTCTCTCTCTCTCTCTCTCTCTATATATATATATATATATATATATATATATATATATATATATATATATATATATATATATATATATATATATATATGTATATCTAACTGCAGCAAAATGAGTCTACTTATGAATTTATCTATGTATTATATTCAGTATCTATCTATCCATCTCTCTCACCTGCAGCAACATGAGTCTGCTCATTTATCTATCTATGTATCTGCAGTATCTATCTAGCCCTCTCTCTCTCTCTCTCTCACCTGCAATAACTTGAATCTACTTATTTATCTAATCTATGTATCTACAGTATATATTTCTCCATCTGTCTCACCTGCAGCAACATGAGTAGCCCAGCAGAAGGAGTATAGATGCCACTGATGATGGCCATGGCAGTATTACGGGCGTGGGGGAAGAGGTTAGCCAGCTGTAGCCCGGCCATCCTGATAGTGTTACCACCCACTGATAATAATATGGTGGCTCCCCATAGATAGTCTGGACTAGCTGTGGGAAGAAGAGGTCATAGTTAGAACGGTAATATGGTCACTCCCCATAGATAGTCTGGACTAGCTGTGAGAAGGAGAGGTCATAGTTAGAACGGTAATATGGTCGTACCGCACAGATAGTCTGGACGAGCTGTGGGAAGGAGAGGTCATAGTTAGAACGGTAATATGGTCGTACCGCACAGATAGTCTGGACGAGCTGTGGGAAGGAGAGGTCATAGTTAGAACGGTAATATGGTCGTACCGCACAGATAGTCTGGACGAGCTGTGGGAAGGAGAGGTCATAGTTAGAACGGTAATATGGTCGTACCGCACAGACAGTCTGGACGAGCTGTGGGAAGGAGAGGTCATAGTTAGAACGGTAATATGATCGTACCGCACAGACAGTCTGGACGAGCTGTGGGAAGGAGAGGTCATAGTTAGAACGGTAATATGGTCGTACCGCACAGATAGTCTGGACGAGCTGTGGGAAGGAGAGGTCATAGTTAGAACGGTAATATGGTCGTACCGCACAGATAGTCTGGACGAGCTGTGGGAAGGAGAGGTCATAGTTAGAACGGTAATATGGTCGTACCGCACAGACAGACTGGACGAGCTGTGGGAAGGAGAGGTCATAGTTAGAACGGTAATATGGTCGTACCGCACAGATAGTCTGGACGAGCTGTGGGAAGGAGAGGTCATAGTTAGAACGGTAATATGGTCGTACCGCACATATAGTCTGGACGAGCTGTGGGAAGTCAAAATTGAATATGAACATTTTCATTAGGCCATAGGCAGGTTATTTAATTATTTACATTAGTTACATATTTTTTTGGCCGAGAGGTTATAGTTAAGATAGGTTAAGTTGTTGCTGGTCATAGACCAGCTAGGAAATTAAGAGTAGGCTTATTAAGATAGAAAGTTCACAGCATATCAATTTGTTGCAGTTTCATTGACATTTGAGGAGCAGCAGTGAAGTTGATATTTTATGCTCTCCCTTATTCGTAACTCAAATGTGATGTCTTACTTCACCTCTGCACCCTTTCAATCAAAATCCACAATAGATCTATAGAATTTTGCATGATTTAGTCATAATCTACTTCAAGCGCTTGTAGATCCGCTCTCTTTTTGAGCTCTCGTATATCTGGCCCCCATTTTATTTTATTTTGTTCTATATTCCAACTACTCCCTCTCGGCCATAGGCTGAGAGCCTGTACAGTCTACGACAGAACTGCTGTCATGGCCTGAGGCAATGTATTAGTTCACTTATCTTTTAATAGATGGCCCTTTAATCGCTTCTAATAAAAGGGGGCGGGGTTAATATAGAGGTTGAAAGGAGGAGTCGTCAAACGTGTGTGTGTGTGTGTTCTAGAACAGCACGCAGAATAAGTTTATTTTAACATAACACACAGGCTATATTATTAGATTAGCCCATGCCGGATCACAAATAAGTAACACACATCAGGTGTTGCGTTATTTATAGAATTTAATATACAGACAATCAAGTTTATATCCTTCGCACTTCCCATTCCCCCTCCTCCCCCTCTCCCTTTCACCCCAACTCTCCTTCCTCACACGCTTTCTCTCCCCTCCCTCCCACCTCTCTCTCTCTCTCATTCTCTCTCTCTCTCTCTCTCTCTCTCTCTCTCTCTCAAGGACGTAAATGATACCCTCTAAAATACGCAGATTAATACTATGCGATTGTTTTGAATTTACATAATTATACATAATAAATGTTAGGGATGACTAAAATAACAAACATACAGTATATTGATTAGGAATAGGATAACTATCGAGGCAGCGAACAACACCTGTTGCTTGCTGCCTCGCTAGTTATCCTATTCCTACTTAAGCTACGATTCCCGAAGAACACGTCTATATTTGTTTGTATATATATTAAGTGTAACAATAACACTTAGGATTTAAGTTATTTGTGTTGGATTAAGGAATAAGCTGGATAATATATATACTTATGACCTCCACAATTTGTAATGTTTGGGGAGACGGCGCTTCAACCTCTCCTCTGTCCATCACATGCAAGCATCAACCCACCCACACCCACACCCACACAGGATACAAAACACACACACACACAATCACACCCGATGACATCAAACACACATCACACACATGATCACATACAACGTAATGGGCACAAATCACTCACACATGATAACATAACACGCGCGCGTGCACACACACACACACACACACACACACACACACACACACACACACACACACACACACTGGTCCAGGCAAACTAGAAAATGTATTAGCATTATTGAGGAAATGCTGCTGTCTTCAGTGCGTGCCATGGCCATCCTGAGCCTTACGACGTATACAGACTAATAACACACATAACAAAGCCACTACAACAACTTCGTCTCTCTCCAACAACCCTTCTCCCCTCTCTACACTCTTCAGAAAATAGGAAAAGTAGAAAGTAGCTACGAGGTGCCGTTGTAAAGGCTTATCCTTCAATACCTTCACCTGACCTGACCCCATCCGGGGTGCATATTTCCGAAGTCGAGACTAGTATATATCATAGGGGAAATTAGGACCAATCAGAGGCCGCAGTGGCAGTGACGTCACCCACAAGGGGAGGAGCCAGTCTGTCTCTCTCTCTCTCTCTGGGTGAGGAGCCTGCCTGCCTCTCATTTGTTTATCTCTCTCTCTGGTAAATAGAAGAAGTAAGTCACCTAGTATAACAAGTTATCAATATTTATTCGCATAGTATCTGTCTAGATTAAATAAGCATCCAGAGTACAATATGTTATTCCCATTAATTATAGTTTTACTTGAAAAGCAATGAGTAAACAATGAAAATTTTGCGATTCTGGCATCTTTCGTCCCAAGATTTGAGGAGGAGGGTGTTGCCAGTTCTCCTTAGACAGTTAAATTGTTTCAAATAGTTCTTGTTTTATTTATCATTATCATTTAAATTTACATTCATGCACAACGTAAATAAACTATAAATGGTCACTTTTCACTCTCTCTCTCTCCGCATATGTAATGATCTCATTCCATAATATTATGTATGTAGGCCTACAGATGTAGGCCTACAGATGTATGTCTGTATGTATGGATGTATGTATACACTCAGGCACATACCCCATAGCTGGGGGTGGCTGAATCGAGACATAGACTAAGGGAATAAGTAAAGATCAATGATAGGAGAGAAAGTGATAGATTGATATGAAGGGAATAACAAAATTCACAATTATATCTCATCGTACATCTGGAATCACAGTCCAACCTTACAGGTGAGTGTAACCTTTATGCCAAATGTCTCACTTCATATCGTATGGTTTCTTTATGTTCAGCGCCTTTCACAATAAAAATCGTTAATATTAGAGAACAGGCTGATTGAACTCATTGTTTTTTTGCTTAAAATCATTATTTGTTGTGTTCCCAGTGTCTTGATCAGGATTATTTGTAACATTGTGCTTTATTTAAAAATTACATATTATATTGGCTTAAAGTATCGAGGGCAGTACAATATTGTACCGCCCTGGATATAATGGGGTTAAGAGGTGTTCAAGTAGCCCTAACCACTACTGTACTTATATAAATATTCATTAACATTGTCACATCATAACATATTGACTACAATAAAAGTAATATTTAGCAAAATATAGAAATAGCTGTCATACATAAGAATAAAAGAAAATGGGAGTCTACAGAAAGTCGATTGGCTCACACAAGGCAGATCCCCTTCACACCCAACCCTAATGGGGGACAATAAAAAATTCGTCTGCTATTTTTCCCGCCTTTGGTTCACACCAACCTAAATTTGTTGCCATCGAGTGAATTGAATTTTTAAAATCTCAGTCATCAAAATATCACTGGATTTCTATAGTCATGAATGTTACAGACATATTACTCTAACATTCTATTCAGTACATTGTCCAATATACAAAGTATTTATGATTAATAAAACATATTTGATTAGGCCCATAAAAACACATGGCAGTCATTCGAAAAATATTCCTGTTAATATTTTAATAGATAGGTAGCCATGTCCTAAAATTAAAATTATATGTATAAAAACTCGAGATGAACTTATAAAATAATCGTCATTAGCCACTTTACTGGATATTAGATTATACAATTATAAACTAGTTTCAGATCTGGCAAGCGCATAATAAATTGATGCCAGTGTTCGCTACCCATAATAGTCATTATACGAAACTTCTCGGACAGTAAACATCTCTTCCCCACTTAACTTACTTTGTTAAATTTGACATTAGTTGTGCATCTATGTGCACATTAGCAGTAATTGTGGTAGATATTTGTTTCTCACGATGGAAATCTTAATATAATGTGGATTATAGTCTTAATAAAGGTAAAATGTTCAGTTATAGATGGTGTCGTGCGTGCGTGTGTGTGTGTATTCCAAGGTTTGGACTTTGAAATGGTCGTGGCGGAGGGACGAATTGGGGAACAACTAGGTTGATTGTAGGGAGGTACTGGTACAATAAGATAAACTACAATGTAACTAGAATAAGATAGATTGTACACCACTTTGTAACTGTCACCTTAATAAAAAAAAAAAAAAAAAAAAAATATATATATATATATACTGTATATATATATATATATATATATATATAGAAGGTGTATTCCAAGGTTGCCAGCGCACATCACATCTCCAAACTCGCCCAAAAGTAGCCCAATCACTTAATACCGCACAACAGACAATTTCAGCTATTTTAATCCTATCACACACATTTTCTGATATGTTTATCTTTAACAGCCATGCATGCATGATACTATGAGTTCCCCAAATATAACTAGGCCTAGTCCCATATAGCCTACTGTATGAGTAGTGGCCTACGTGTCGCATCATTTAAATATTAATGAAATACCACATACATTATTATCACCATCATGCACTCATCAAATCTGCATCAATGTCCCAATCCCCCCTCACAAACAATCACTTAATTAGGCTATGCAGTCACCACCACATAGGCTACCATACGTGTATAGTACAACCAACAGAAAGCCATGATGTACGTTTGTATGAAATGTAGCCTAGCTATAGGCTACTCAACACTCGATACCTCTACAACTTTAATAGTATATAGAACCAGCCCAATTCCGCTTTCCTAAATGTTAGTTAGTTAGGATAATACTTCAGAGGCTATCCACCCCATCACACTGTAAATCAAGAATATAATATCGTTTGAAATGGAAACTCGCAAATCTACGCTTCTGAACGAATCCTAACTAGCCCAATGGTGCGAACAAAAGAAGACCTTGGCAACACTGTGTACGTATATCCCCGCCGCGGTCAGCTGACGACCTAAACAGTCGCCCGTGGAAAAGGCAGTGTTGTAATTTTTGTTGTCATCATCTTTTTCGAATTTCCTGCATCTCCACATATGTAATTTGCTGCCTCTGTGTTCTATGACATTCTGATTCACATTGATTGATTTCCTGTCACTGGTCTAATAAGAAATATAGCCGGTAACATATTTAGCTGCCCGATTTGATAGTGGATTATAAATTGGTAACTTAAAAGCGCACGATAGCTAGTTTTGTAGGAAAGAAACTATAGTGCGCAGGCGCAGACATTCAACCTGCCAAATTCTACAGCTACAGAATATAATACCGTATGTTCAGCCAATTTCTACTGAAACACGTATTTGTTAGTAACTAAAAAAGAAGTAAATGCAATACTTCAATGAGTATTACAATTTCGCCCAGCCTATCACACCACATTAGATGAAACTAAATTTCTTGTTCAATAAGCTGATATTTATGTATCAAATTATGTTAATTATTATATATTCACTGTATTAACCCGGCAAGCGCGATAGGCCTCACGGAAGGCTTCCTATAGGGAACGCGATAGGCCTCACGGAAGCAAGACCATAAAAAAAACCTTCCCCCCCAAAAAAAGGGCCTATCAAAACAAAGGAATTTGTCTCTAGGTGAGATAATTCCCCTCCAGTACTCATCCATGTAAATCTCACCCACCCCCCACCCCTCCTTCCCCACCTTATTCCCCCCTCCCTCCCCTCCTCAATTATCACCTATTTTTCCTCTTATTATCATCATTTATCGGTTATTTTTCTCTCCCGCGATAATGTAGCACAAGTGGGTTGCAGAAAAGATCGTTATGTAACACCCAGACACCGGCCCACACCGCCCCGCTCGTCTCAGTTACCTCACAGACAGCGAGAGAGGAGGGTTGCCTGTGGCTCTCTCTCGCTTGAGATTATGACCGGGTGGCCAATATCTTCGTTTTTCACCACCCAAATGCTTTTCCAACTTATTTTAGCACTCTTGAAGGTTCATATATAAATCATATATGTAAAATAAAAGCATACCGAAAACAAATAATGGTCTATATTGTAAATATAACGAATTCTGCCAGAATCCAAGGCTAGAAATGCACAAATAACTACCCTAGCCCCTAGGTCTATTTCGCGCTTGTCAGGTTAAAGAGTATATAACCATCATATTATGAATCTAGTAAAAATATACTACACAACTATGTGTCATAGATAGTTGAGAACTGTATTAACCATTCTTTAGCGGCCTATGCGGTTTATTTATGTGTACCGCCCAGCGGGGTGTTTTTAGCCAAAATAGGGCTGTTTACGTGATCATTTTCATGCCTAAATAAGACCCAGAACGTAAAACAAGTATCTATCCCTGAAAGGGCATGAACAGAGCTTTCGAATGACACCATAACGATCCTTGTATGATGGATAGTTTTCTTGCAATAACCGTGCAACGCGAGTGCAAAAAGCAGGTAATTCGGTACTTTCCCCATATAATTGAGTATGTAGCGAGTGAGAGAGGGAGGAGGGAGCTGAGATTCGTGTCAGTAGGTTCGCCGCGGTGGTGTGGAGCAGTCATACGCTCGCTAGTCTCCTGCCACCACTTGTCTCTCTCTCTCAGCAACATTACGTGCTGAAATTGCCACTCGACCTATGTCGAGCGCCGCCACATAGTCCAGCTTTATTAAATACGACTTAAGTGGTGAGCCGCTTTTTAAGGGTTAAACCTCTTATATCACGAAAACCATCAAAACACCTCAATGGTGTATCACACACGATAGTCATTTGAATAAGACCCCCAGTGCCATCTGGATTTTTAGTACGGTTTTTCCTCATTATAAGGCCTAAGTAGCCTATAGGCCTAGGCCCAACTCACTAACACGTATCGTATAATTATATAGCCTACTAATTAGCCTTTGGCTCTACCTTATGCACTTAACCCCTAACTGTCGGCGAGCAACATAAGTCGAGTTAAATAAAGCTGGACTATGTGGCGGCTCGACATAGGTCGAGTGGCAATTTCAGCACGTAATGTTGCTGAGAGAGAGAGACAAGTGGTGGCAGGAGAGTAGCGAGCGTATGACTGCTCCAGACCACCGCGGCGAACCTACTGACACGAATCTCACCTCCCTCCTCCCTCTCTCACTCGCTATATACGGAATTGTATGGGGAAAGTGCCTAATTACATGCTTTTTGCACTCGCGTTGCACGGTTATTGCAAGAAAACTAGCCATCATAAAAGGATCGTTATGGTGTCATTCGAAAGCTCTGTTTATGCCCTTTCAGGGATAGATACTTGTTTTACGTTCTGGGTCTTATTTAGGCATGAAAATGATCACGTAAACAGCCCTATTTTGGCTAAAAACACCCCGCTGGGCGGTACATATAAATAAACCGCATAGGCCGCTCTTAAGGTGTTAAACCATTAACTATTTCATAACATTTGATGCTTAATATATTTTGTACTATCTGATAATGTTAATGTGTTAATGTCATTTAAAATAAAGTAATGTATAGGCTATGTATATACTGTATATATAACCCTTTAGATATATGAGTGACTTAAGTTCCTTCCTGAAATTATCAGCACAGGTTAACTGCTTAAGTGTCACAGGAATCAATATAGTTCGCCAGTGAAATAATATTGTGCCTTCTAAAATTGTCAAGGAATTTCTGTCCATGGCTGTGCAATACGCGTAATACGGTAGGCTACTCTTATTTACTCATAACCATAACATAGCACAATCATAATGTATCCTTAATGTAGTTAATATATGAAATAACTTGTTATACTAGGTGACTTACTTCTTCTATTTACCAGAGAGAGAGAGAGAAACCAAAGAGAGGAGGCAGGCTCCTCACCCAGAGAGAGAGAGAGAGAGTGACAGACAGACTGGCTCCTCCCCTTGTGGGTGACGTCACTGCCACTGCGGCCTCTGATTGGTCCTAATTTCCCCTATGATATAAACTAGTCTCGACTTCGGAAATATGCATCCGGGGTTTAGCTGGTCCACAAGGGTGGGTGACATGAACCCAATAGAGATTTTGCGGGCCATCATATCATGGAGAGGAATGTGGTCCAGGTTAGGATTGGAAAGGGCGGGAGGAGTGGGATCAGGGGGGGGGGGGGGGGATCCGTCGCTTCCCTAATATAAGTTGGAAAATGTTTTAATCAGCTCCAACGAGACAACAGGAGGTAGTTAATGCAGCTTGTGGGTGGAGATCATATTGATTGAATAAATATAAATTGTAAATGTTTACATTTAAGAACCCTTAATATATATTATATAATGTGTATGTGTTTCCAATGTTCACCATAACATAATGATGGTGAAATAATACATATTAAATTAAATTCACGGTAACATACACAGAGCTATAGTATACTTTTAATTATGTTTGGACGATAATTTAAACAATTCGAAGTAAAAATATAACTAAACAATTTATATCAACTTTAAAACAACATAACCAGATTGCTTGGATTATCGTTAATTGTTCAATTTGATGACTTACTTTATAGTAAATCATTACAATGGGTAGCGCTGAACTGTTTACTCATAATGGGAAGCTACAGTAATTAAGCTAGTAATTGGGAATCCACTGAGAAAAGTATAATGCAATAATCATAGCGTGTCATATTACATGTTAAGGTAGATTATGAATTGGTCAACCACAGTGCTGTGAATAGTGGTATGGAAGAAACATTTTTTTACTCTAATATCAAAATTTGTTTTTATTACAAAGAAACACGTTTCGGCTCATCTAAAGTGTTTTCTCTAACCACAGGCGCCTGAGTAGATGCTCGTGCGTCTATATGTATACTGTATATAATAACAAGGTATGCAACCACTTTCAGTAGGAGTGACAAGTACCCTGGTATATAACGGCTTAGTTTACGTAATATTTGTCACTGCTAACCTGTATATCGGATATCTGTAGGTAGAATAGGGCACAGACGATATATATATGTGATTAACAGAAGCACTGAGTACTTTACACACATGTTTGAGCTATAAACAGTACACTTTTACCTCCGAAAATCGCCCGCCAGATCTTCCATGCAAGGACGAAATATTAAATTTGTGTCGAACTCTCCGAATTAGGTTCATAAACACAGGTTATTGTCGAGTCGTGTATTAGTAAGTTTAAATGGTTTTACTTTATAATCAACAAAATGATATAGTGTCTATGTTTTATCTTACATCTGTGTTCAACTAATTTTGTAACATACACTATAGTCTCACTCCCTAGAATGGAACAAGACCTCACGGGCTTCACTGTTCATTGTAAAGTGGTGAATGTTAAGGCTCTCAGCCTATGCCCGAGAGGAAGTAAGTTGGAATACAAAAAAAAATAAAAAAAAATATCAGATGTAAGGGCGCAATTTAGGTCACTAAGGGGGGGGGGGGGGGGCGGCCTCCCCCCCCCCCCCCGGATCCGCCACCGGGCAGCCCCTGCTATCTTGCCTTATCAAGATGCACGGTTGCCCACCCATGGCTCAAAGCAGCCACATCTCTGAAGCTGCTTGCTTCACTCCAATGCTTCACTGTCTCACTACCTAAACTCGAACCCTCACTCTCAGAACGCCACCTATTGAGCAATGAACTCACTAGGCATGCATGCCCCCCTGTAGCATATTTTGAATATGGGAATATTCATACAATGGTATTAAATCAGGAAAAAATGAGGGTATTTTTTTGACGTTTCGGTGGGCTTTGTGCTAATGCACTGATACTAGGTACAGCACAAATTCCATCCCAATAACATCTTCTCATTGATACATCGGGATTCGAACCCGGAACCAATGGATTACCAGTCCAGTAGCATGACCACTCCACCACACCTCCCCTATTTGGTACCACACACTCAACAACTTAATTGCTGAGGTGCAAATATCTTGAAACACAACTGGATCCAAACCAAGGAACTATAGAGCCTTAACTATATTCTTTTGATTGTAAATATATATTTATATTTTTACCAATTGTATACGACTACATACCAGGGTAATCGTGCCTCGAACTTTTGCGAAAATAAGTATTATTGGTAGCGCCCCCTCCTGATGTAGGGAGTATTTCTGATGTAGATATATCTTGTAAATCTTGGAGGTGAATTCCTGGGGTTTCAGTTTAATTCAGATCAGTCCATCAAAGGCGACATAAAAACCAACGTAGCATTTCGCAGTACACTCGGATACCATAGTCTCTAGCCCACTCATTAAAATTCATGGAGCCTCTAAGTGTTTTCTTATGTAACTAAATTTATCTGGATTGATTTTTGGATAGAACTTGCTTTTCATTTAATAGTATTTATAGTTTTGTACATGATGTATAGAAATGTATGTTAATAAAATCGTGTCTAGAGATATAGTTTTATAATTATTAGAAACAGGTAAAGTCCCCGAATTATTATGAGTGGGCTAGATAGACTATGGCATGCGAGTGTACCATATTGTAATTATTATGAGTGGGCTAGATAGACTATGGCATCCGAGTGTACCATATTGTAATTATTATGAGTGGGCTAGATAGACTATGGCATCCGAGTGTACCATATTGTAATTATTATGAGTGGGCTAGATAGACTATGGCATCCGAGTGTACCATATTGTAATTATTATGAGTGGGCTAGATAGACTATGGCATCCGAGTGTACCATATTGTAATTATTATGAGTGGGCTAGATAGACTATGGCATCCGAGTGTACCATATTGTAATTATTTTGAGTGGGCTAGATAGACCATGGCATCCGAGTGTACCATATTGTAATTATTATGAGTGGGCTAGATAGACTATGGCATCCGAGTGTACCATATTGTAATTATTATGAGTGGGCTAGATAGACTATGGCATCCGAGTGTACCATATTGTAATTATTATGAGTGGGCTAGATAGACTATGGCATCCGAGTGTACCATATTGTAATTATTATGAGTGGGCTAGATAGACTATGGCATCCGAGTGTACCATATTGTAATTATTATGAGTGGGCTAGATAGACTATGGCATCCGAGTGTACCATATTGTAATTATTATGAGTGGGCTAGATAGACTATGGCATCCGAGTGTACCATATTGTAATTATTATGAGTGGGCTAGATAGACTATGGCATGCGAGTGTACCATATTGTAATTATTATGAGTGGGCTAGATAGACTATTATTAAGTAAAAAGACCTTAGAGTTACATATTGTGAATCAAAGTAAAACAAACCCGAAAGAATTCTATAGTTATATCAGAAAGAAAAAAGTAGTTACTTCAACTGTTGGACCGTTAGTCGATGAAAAAGGAGAATACACCAAAGACGAAGTACAAATGAGTAATGCCCTCAATACCTTCTTTGCATCAGTTTTTACAACAGAAGACCTCAGTGATATCCCTACACCATCGCCGATTCAGATTGATAATTCAGATGTTCTAAGCAATATCACCGTTACAGAGAGAGAAGTATTGAATTGTTTAGATAAACTCAAGGTAAATAAAACGCCTGGACCTGATACAATCTCGCCTAGAGTTCTAAAGGAAGCTAAGAATGAGCTCTCCAAACCACTGACATTACTATTCAATAAATCCTTGCAGTCTGGAACTATGCCTGATCAGTGGAAGCTAGCCAACGTAACACCGATATTCAAAAAAGGCAGCAAATCCCTACCCAGTAACTATCGTCCAATTAGCTTAACCTCAGTTGTATGTAAAATGCTAGAAACGGTCATACGAGACAGACTCGTAAATCACTTGGAGGAAAATAACATACTTAAAGATACTCAACACGGCTTTCGTAAAAAACGTTCCTGTTTAACAAACCTCTTAGACTTCTTCCACGATATCCTCAACCTCTACGATGAGAGTAAAGCTGTAGATATTATATACCTTGATTTTCAAAAGGCCTTTGACAAAGTTCCCCACAAACGTTTACTGCTAAAACTAAAAGCGCATGGAATACAAGACGGTGTGTTGAAATGGATAGAAAATTGGCTCAGCAACAGAAAGCAAAGGGTAGTCATAACGGTAAGGCATCTAAATGGACCAATGTAAGTAGCGGGGTACCCCAGGGATCGGTACTAGGACCAATTCTCTTTCTAATTTACATCAACGACATAGATGAGGGTCTCACCTGCACAATCTCAAAATTTGCTGACGATACAAAAATTGCAAATAGCGTACTCTCAAAAGAACAAGTTGACGATATGCAACACAATCTAGATAAATTGTCATGTTGGGCCCAAATTTGGCAAATGAGTTTCAATGCGGATAAATGTAAAGTACTACATGTCGGATACCTAAATGAGAAAGCAAACTATTCGATGAATGGCACTCAGCTTAAGAATGTAAACAGAGAAACTGATCTGGGAGTAACAATATCGAGTAACCTAAAACCGAGTCAACAATGTTCAGAAGTTGTTAAGAAGGCAAACAAAATAATTGGCTTTATAGGCAGGTCATTTGAGCATAAATCCAAAGAAGTTATCCTAACCCTTTACAATTCCTTAGTCCGCCCTCTTCTGGAATACTGCGTTCAATCCTGGTGCCCTTATTACCAAAAAAGATATAAACAAGCTAGAACGAGTTCAACGTAGAGTTACCAAAATGATACCTAGCCTAAAGAACAAACCATACGAAGAGCGTCTTAGAGAATTAAATCTATTTCCTTTAACCCAGCGCAGATTAAGAGGCGACTTAATTCAAGTGTTCAAAATCATCAAAGGCATCGACAATATGAACTGTAGTAAGTACTTCACTATCGACCAATCTAATTACACGCGGGGAAACGGATGCAAAATTATTGGTAAATCTTTTAACTCGCACGAATCTAAGAATTTCTTCTTCAATCGAGTTGTCAACTTGTGGAATGGGCTTCCCCGAGACGTTATAGACTGCAGCACCGTTGATTCATTTAAATTCCGCCTAGACAAATATCTCGCATCAAACCCGCGACTGACTGCGTTTATAAATGAATAACTTTATCCTCCCCTCAGTTACTAACCCATATGTCCCCTACTAACTTCCTAGTCCTGCCACGTTAGTGGCAGGGCAGTAGTTCCCTTTCCAATGTTCCCTTACCCTCTCTAAACCACTGTTTGGACACTTGATCCTCAGTGTTTTGGAGGACAAGCAACCTAGAAGGGTCACTAGATCTGTTGTTGCTTGATTTCCTTTGTACTCCTTTGTACTATGGCATCCGAGTGTACCATAATGTAATTATTATGAGTGGGCTAGATAGACTATGGCTTGCGAGTGTACCATATTGTAATTATTATGAGTGGGCTAGATAAACTATGGCATCCGAGTGTACCATATTGTATTATTATTATGAGTGGGCTAGATAGACTATGGCATCCGAGTGTACCATATTGTAATTATTATGAGTGGGCTAGATAGACTATGGCATCCGAGTGTACCATATTGTAATTTCCCATTTGTTTGCACGCTTTTGTGAATTATAAAAAAATTCTCCATGCTTCGCCATCTACAGTACATGTTTGAATCAATACCCCTGAATTTAATTTGGGTGTGAGCGGCTTAACAGACGTCAAGACATACTCTAAGAAATATGGGTATGAGAAGGGTATAATAGTGTCCATAATAATAAACCCTTTTATATTGGGTATATTGGCAGTAATATACCTGTTTGATATAATGCTAAAAAGTTATATCACTATTAATATACCCAATTATCTTACAATTATTCCTTCATTATAGCTCTCTCTTGTAACAGTGCACAACATTATAGGTGATCAAAGACTCTGCCCACCTTATATTGAACATCCAGGGATAATATGAGTCAATTAGATTTCATGAGTGAGCAAAGTAATTAAGGTGAGAGCAAACAAATTATGAGTAAGAGATATACAGTACACTAAAAATCAGAGGTATTAAAATGGTATTCAAAAGATATACAGTATATATAAGATCAGTGGGTATATTCATAGTGATTTACCTTTGTGGGCATAATTCCATGAACATACCTCTATAAGGGTACATTAGTGTGCACACATTAATTACCCTTTTCATAACCATATTTGTTTAAGCTACATCATAAGAGACTATGTGAAAAGGAGTAAGATATATAACGGGGAAGTTGGTTATTAGCCCTGCTCGTGCGAGGTGGCTATTTTTGTTTTCTCCAGTAGTTTGCAAATTATAAGATTTGTTCATATTTGTTTGGCGATTATAATAGATTTCTCCCCATTATGATGTCAATATTTGTTCTGGCCGAGCGCTAGCAAGCCTGCAATATAGGAGACATCGTCTTCCACCTGGGGGGTTGGGGGTGGGGAGTGGTGGTGTTACCTTGAATATATATATTAAAAATAGAATAATAAAATAAAATAAAAACTCCATAATAAATACATCAAATCTTAATAACCCCCAGAATGTCGCACCATGACGTTAAGGGGGCCCACCTTGCTTGTGTTCTCTTTCACTCCCTCTTTCTTTGGCTTTTATCCATTTGGCCCCATTCAGCCTACTGTTTTAAGACGTTTACCCCTATCCAGGTGTCAATATATTCCTGGCGGGCGGTAGCGAGCCAGCATATATATATTTTTGTTTTGACAGCAAGCTAAATTTGTCATTTTTCGAAAGAAACATTTCTCCGGCGAAGCCGGATTTCTCCATACAATGCTGGCTCACTATCGCTCGCCAGGAAGTAATCGACACCTGGATGGAGATAAACGTCTTCAAACAGTTGGCTGAATGGGGCCGAATGGATACAAGCCAGGGAAAGAGAGAAAAATAGAGAAAGATAAAAAAAAAAACGGTGACCCCCTTAAAGAAAAAGGAATAACTAGTGAAGTCAAGATCAAGAGACAAAATGCAACTCCTTTAGATGGCGGAGTGTTCGTTGTTGTTGTGAGGACCCCTCAGTTAGTTTACCAAAAACGGATAATTATTCTTTGATCCAGTTATTATAT
Source organism: Paralithodes platypus (assembly GCA_032716605.1). Lineage (NCBI taxonomy): Eukaryota > Metazoa > Arthropoda > Malacostraca > Decapoda > Lithodidae > Paralithodes > Paralithodes platypus. The sequence goes on from CM064526.1 coordinate 482,961, forward strand.
TTTCTATGTACAATAATTGTGAAAAGTATCAATGATTATATCGAGCCTAGAATAACTCCTGATTCCAATACTTACAGTTAAATAATAGTAAAAATATCGGTGGTGATCAGCAGGAGAGAGTGTTGCCGTAGATGTAAACAATACCTCAGTGTTGCCATAACAGTTTATCATCTATGGCCTAAATTATAATTATATAATGTTTTGTATCTTTATGATCAGATATTTTGCGTAAATATTTGTAAGAACTTATCCAGGATTTTTACTGGGTTTAGATAATATTGTAACTGGATTCGATCTTGACTGGGCAAGGAATGAAGCCATCACAAGGTAAAGTACATAATTATGTAGGCATGCAGCAGGACAAGTGCAACACACAGTAACATTTAAATGGTAGTTTATAACACATGAAAATATAGAATGGCCTTCAATACTTTGCTAATACATACATGGAATAATACATACGAGTACATACAATGTTGGTGATGTTCCCCTAGATAGCAAGAATCAAGTCAATCAAACGGGAATCACAGTGAATACACCAAAGACTTTAACATACTATATGCATAAGAATATTACTTTTGATGACAAGCCGATACGTTGCCCAATAAAGATGTTGTTCCTCACGTTGGTCTTAATATTCCTTATGTATATAGTATATATATACAGTATATACATAATTATATACTGTACATTAGTTGAGTGGTCACTGGTGGTGTGTTAGAGGGCAAGGGTGGTACCTTGAGTGTTGATCTAATTTTCTTTGTCGTGAGAGTACCCCGGCCGCGCGCATGCAACAACCCGGGTTTGCGGCTTGCGGGTCAGATGAGTCTGGGGTAGATGTGCGCTTAAATCCTTCTTGGACGGAGGCTATGCGCACATTCTCCTCTTTTCTCTTCTTCTTGTATTTCTTCTTCTTCTCTTGGCTCTCTTCTCACATTTTAAGAACAATGAATTGAGATGGTTGTCATATCTAATTCTCCTGTGTACGTTCTTTGTGACTCTTGTGAGAGAGAGAGGAGAGCAGGTTAGTTTGAAGATTGTACGTTATGTTTGGTAGAGAAGAACTTAAGCTCTCACTCTTCTGGTTAGGGAGTTGGGGATGGAGAAGGAAGGATGTTCTCAGGAAGTAAGGGAGCTGAGGGAGGAGGTAAAGAGAGTTAGGGAAGAGTTAGGCAGGGGTTGAGTGTTAGGCATAAGGATAGGACATCCGATGTAGGAGAGGCTTAGCCAGTGGTAGCTGAGGGAGGGAAGAGGGGTGCTAAGCAGGAATGGAAGGTAGTTAGAGGTGGAAGAGTATTTTCATCTGCTAGGAGTAATAGGATTGTGTGTAACAACAGGCTTAATGCTCTGGGATGGGTAGAGGATAGGAGAGGTGAGACTGAGATGAATATATTGAGTGACTTTGGTAGGAAGAAGCAGGAAGGTAGGAAGAATGCAGTTGATTCGCCTGAGGTGCTGGTTGTGGGTGGTTCAAAAATTAGATACTTAGATAGGATGTTTTGCGAGAAGGAGCGATAGAAGAGAATGCAAGTGTGTCAGTCAGATGTTGATGTGAAAGATGTGACTGAGTGGTAATAGAGGGTGGTGAAAGGGACGGGGAGGGATGCGGTGGTGGTTGTCCATGTGGAGGGAATGATGTGACGAATGCTACTGGTAGGTCAAAGGAGCTGGTAGCTAGATTCAGGGAGTTGTTGGAGAGGGCTCGGGAGAGTGTTAGGAGGTGTGTTGTGTCAAGAGTGCTGCCTAGGTTTAAAGTAGGACGGGTATGGCACTAAAGAGCGATTTGTTTGAACGAGAGAGTAAACATGATGTGTGAAAGTATGGACGTCTTGTTTGTGGACAAATGGAGTTTGTTTTTTGGACGAAAGGATCTACATGCAATGGAGGGGTTGCATCTGAACTGTAAGGGTGTAAATGTGATGAGTGACTGCTTAGAGAGGGCAGTTAGGATCAGGTGCCAGGGAAACTAGATTTTGATAGAGGTGAAGGCACATCATGGAAAAAGAAGGAAGTTACAGTAGATAAACTTGCAAAGGTAGGATAAGGGCCACAAGGAAGGGGTTAAAATTTATTTTTCACAAATGCTTGTTGTCTTAGACAGAAGAGCTGTTTAGTTACATAGTCAAGCTAAAATACTCCCTATACAAGTTTAGTTCATTCATTCATAGCTCCCAGGAACTTGAGGGGTAGGGGGTGGTAGTCTCTTGTTGTTGGATGGTCATGGGCCCCTCAACAAGCATATTATTGTATGTGCTTTTGTCTTTCTCCGCTCATTATAACTCTATGAAATAACTAGTTATTTTAGCAACTAATGTATTTGTTAAAAAAATATGAGTTATGTCCTTTAACATGAAATGAAGCTCACATTCGTACCTGGTATATAGCTGTCACAAATAGACCTGGAAGTAGACCTGTTCTTAGTTGAATTTCAGCTTTCAAATCACAACTTGCTTGGAGACACACCTTCTCACAACCGAGGCCTTTAGCGTACTGATATGCCAATGGGAGCAGTGTTGCCTAATGTGTTGCACGTAAATGAGCTAGATTGAAGTCTAAAATGCGCTAGAAAAGTGCTTGGGAAAACTTTGTCTCCTCCCCTGCATAAAGATCGCACATTTTTCACAGAAGTTACACGTCTTCTCAGGTCACTGAGTTGTGTTATTATCTTGCATTTACACAACAAACTAAAAGCCTTAGTCTTGTCTTTTTCTAAAGGTTTAACTTTTAAGCCAATCTTCTAACTCTAGAATGGATTTCCAGCTCTTTCTGAAGGTTTTAATATAAATTGGCCCCATTCTGATCGTTAACCCCTACTATACCACAGGGTACAGTAATAAAAGTCCCCCCCTTAGTTCCAAGCAATGTGGTCAAAATAGCAAGATATAACAACCTCCCACCTCAAAAGATGGAGGAATACCGGCTCTCGCAGCCTGTAGTCTGAGGCTTTCATATAAGCTGAGAAGTGTTGCCAACTCTAGAGCAGTGCTCAAACGGTCATGGTAACAGGCACTGCCTGATACTGACAGTTACAAGGAAAGTATAATACTGACGGCTGCCGTTGCTGGGACTGGGGAGTGATTTATCTACTGACGGCAGGGAGCCGTTGCTGGTACTGAATGGGTTAATCGGGCATTTATTTTACTAGGCTGAATGTAACTGAATGCAATACATTTGAACGTTTGCATTTTGAAGCCAAGTTGAGCTAACTAATCGAAATGCGGCAGCCGCCCGGTCACCGAACTGTATGACTGACACGTTTAATACGGAGCAGTTGCTTTATAGTCAAGTTTCTACTGACCTTTAATTATATTTAATTACAGGCAAGAAGTATGATTTATAAGATTTATGATGACAAATATACGACAATGATACCATACCCATTTTTAACCCTTAATTAGCGGCTCACCACATAAGTCGTATTTAACCCTTATTTAGCGGCGAGCAACATAAGTCGAGTTAAATAAAGCTGGACTATGTGGCGGCGCTCGACATAGGTCGAGTGGCAATTTCAGCACGTAATGTGGCTGAGAGAGAGAGACAAGTGGTGGCAGGAGACTAGCGAGCGTATGACTGCTCCAGACCACCGCGGCGAACCTACTGACACAAATCTCAGCTCCCTCCTCCCTCTCTCACTCGCTACATACTCAATTATGTACTGAAAGTACCGAATTACCTGCTTTTTGCACTCGCGTTGCACGGTTATTGCAAGAAAACTATCCATCATACAGGATCGTTATGGTGTCATTCGAAAGCTCTGTTTATGCCCTTTCAGGGATAGGTACTTGTTTTACGTTCTGGGTCTTATTTAGGCATGAAAATGATCACGTAAACAGCCCTATTTTGGCTAAAAACACCCCGCTGTGCGGTACACATAAATAAACCGCATAGGCCGCTCGTAAGGTGTTATAAAGCTGGACTATGTGGCGGCGCTCGACATAGGTCGAGTGGCAATTTCAGCACGTAATGTTGCTGAGAGAGAGAGACAAGTGGTGGCAGGAGACTAGCGAGCGTATGACTGCTCCAGACCACCGCGGCGAACCTACTGACACGAATCTCAGCTCCCTCCTCCCTCTCACTCGCTACATACTGAATTATATGGGGAAAGTACCGAATTACATGCTTTTTGCACTCGCGTTGCACGGTTATTGCAAGAAAACTAGCCATCATAAAAGGATCGTTATGGTGTCATTCGAAAGCTCTGTTTATGCCCTTTCAGGGATAGGTACTTGTTTTACGTTCTGGGTCTTATTTAGGCATGAAAATGATCACGTAAACAGCCCTATTTTGGCTAAAAACACCCCGCTGGGCGGTACATATAAATAAACCGCATAGGCCGCTCTTAAGGTGTTAAAGTTATTGGACATACTGCAATCCTACCAGAACCAAGAATAATTTATAATGTTAAATAGCAACACTGGTTTTAAATTATTACGAAATAGGTAAATAAAAGCCAATCCGGGAATTTTTCATCCTGTAAATTTCATATGTAACCTAGAGTATACGAGTAAGGATTTATCTAGCTTAGGAAGAAGTGTACATTTATGCTTAATGTACCTATGATTATGGCTTTTCAGAAATTCGCTAGAACATGCACCAAAGCAAAAAGAAATGCGCTATGCGCAAATTACGACATTTATGCGCTGTTTGTGATGCCAATGCATTAGAACTAGCGCATTTTGTGGTAGTTTGGCAACACTGAATGGGAGTGAAGGCTTATCTTACATCTGGCAACAATCGGAGCGGTTCGGTACTTCCAAAGCCATCCAGTAATACCAAAGCATATTGGGACGTCGGCCGCAGTAAACAATTATATTTCATATAACATACCAAGATGTCAACCGCAGTGAAAGGGCTAAAGACTATTTTCATAGCTGGTTCAATCATTTGGGTGTATCTACGAATGTCTGTTGTCTCCGGGTCAAAAGGTTGAATTGGATCTTGCTAACCAACTTTTACATTAACGTAAACTGCTTTGAATATAAATATATTATTTCTTAACTGCCTTGGCTCTAAATATATAGGCTGGTGTGTATAACTTATTCCAAATACCCCGAGAAGAGACCACCTGCTGCCACCACTACAACACCAGACTCAAACTGTCTTTATGAATTTTTAGAGAGGTGGTTATTATGTTAGCAGGAGGGTCTTATCCCTATTGAGGGTAAATATATTGAAACAGACATAACATGATACAATATGTATGACAAGGTAATTGGACATAAACTTATAAATACAAAATACATCATGGTGCATAACAGAACCTGCGAGAGAGATAATGGGCATGTAAGGGGTGGGAGTTACTAGACGTGTTTGTTAGTGTATGAGGCGGGTGTTGTGGAGGCGCAACGTTAACTAGTAAACAATTATAACTTGATTGTTGTGAGTGGAATCGTCTAGGATAGTTGAAAGGTATAACTAACCTAAACAAAATACGTCAAGGGATAACGTGTATGTTGTAATATTATGTGAAGTTAGGAGGGATCCCAAAACAAGGAACGAGCAAATATTATGCTGAAGTCTTAAATTAGACAACAATGGTCTTCCCAGACATGACAGGTGGTTGTTGTAGTAGACTAAAGATGCCCTTTATGGATATTCCGCGGTGTCCAGGTAGTTCGCCATCTCTCTCGGTTGGGTCCAGAGATCTCTAAGTGAAGTGATGTAGAATTTGTGTCTGTATGGCACAAGTGTTGGACAGTGGAGTAATAAATGTTCTGTGTTGTCGGTGGGATGTTGACAGCGGGGACAAGAAGGGTCTTGAGTTGGATCTGTTCTGTGTTTGTAATCTTGTAATGATGGGTGATGGCCGAACCTGAGGCGTGTAAGTGTGACTCAGATTTCTCTGGATGAATTAATCTTGGAAGGTGTTTAGGATTGTGTTGTGTGGGCTCTTGATGATGGTTTGTTAGGTGAGGTATGTGTGCATATGCTTGTGTATGTTGGTGTTTGGAGGTGTGGGTGGAATGTTGACGTAGATGTGGTTAGAAAAATGGGCAGGTGTTTGTTTAATAATAATAATAATAATATTTATTCAGTTAGCATTTTACAATGTTGGTACCACATAATATGTTACAAATATGACATGTACCAGCTTTGCATAATTTCAACTAAGGGTAGCCCAATAAGGCCGTTAGGCATATTTCCATTGGAGTCCTTGTGGGATTAGTTTAGCTGGGGAAAAAGGGGAGGATAAAAAAAAAGTAGATACTTTAGAGAAAGTATTTCTAGGGGGTTATATTAAGATACCTTACATTCTATAGTTGGACTGGTCAAAATATTTCAGTAATCATTTCAGTTTGTTTTGCCTATCTCTTATGTCGTATTTAGTAGTTGACATAAGCTTGGTGCTCCCTTCTCGCAGCTGTCCGGTTCAAGTGCCCCTTCAACCTACGTCTGAAGGAATACAGTGTTCTATTTTCACGGACTGACTGGGGTAGGTTGTTCCAGTCTTTGATTGCAGTGAAGAAGAATGTTAGCTTACCCTGTCCTTGGATTCTCGGGACCGTAAAATTATACATCCTATTCCTTGTATTGTGTCCAATCCTCTCATTTGCTTTAACAAAATTACTCTTTAAATACTCGGGAGCCCTATCATAAAATATCTTGAAGGCATTTATGAGTCTGATTTGTTTGGCCATGTCAGAGACATTGAGCATACCAAGTGACTGAAGTTGTTCCTGGCCAATATGCGATCTGGGTCCTAGGTTCAGCATAAGCCTAACCATTTTATTTTGAGTGACCTGAAGTTTGTGCTTTGCTGATTTAGATGATGCAGAGTACCAGGATGACACAGAATAGTCAAAATAACATTGAACAAGCACTTGGCATAGGGTCTTTTTGGTCGCCGCTGGCAAGCATCCCACCTGTCTATACAGGTATTTAATACGTGCTCTACATTTACTCAGGATCGATTCCAAGATTGTTTCACCTGACAGAGTCGAGTCCAGTTTTAGTCCGAGATATTTCACTTGTGACACTGTTGTTATGGGAATATCATTACAGTTGACCGAGAAGCCCTCAATGTCTTTCAATTTGCGTTTTGTTCCACATAAGATGGCTTCTGTTTTGCCCAGGTGAAGAGATAGTCTATTGTCCACTAGCCAATCACTACAGGATTCTAGTTCTTTGGAAAGTGAGGTGTCAATACTTATTGGGTCTTTTCCTGAAACCAGAAGCACACTGTCATCAGCATACAGTAATAATTTACACGATACGCTCAGCTCCATGTCGTTCACATAACAGAAAAAGAGTAAGGGACCAAGGATGCTTCCCTGCGGGACCCCACAGTTAATTGGCATAGGATCAGAAAGATTATCATCAATTTTGACTCTTTGTGTTCTACCACTAAGATAAGATTTAAACCAGTTCACTGACCCAATGCCCATTGCTTGTAGTTTATTACATAGGATATTATGGTCTACTGTAGCAAACGCTTTTTGTAGGTCAAGAAGAACCATACCGGTGTAGTTACCTTTAGACATATCATTACGAATGTCTCTATCTATCTATTGCCTGACGCCGTGATCCCCGAAGGGGTGGCCACAAACGAACCACCCCCATGCTCCTCTGTCCCCAGTCAGTCGACGCCCCTCCCCCCAACCAGCACCGCCCTCGTTCATGTACTTCCTCACTGCATCCTTCCACCTCATATTCGGTCTACCTCTCCCTCTCTGTCCCTCCACCTCGCTCTCGTACACCCTCTTAGTCATTCTCTCGCTTTCTATACGTTCCATATGGCTGAGCCATCTCAAGTTGTTCCTTTTCACACTTTCCAGCACATCTACCTCCACACCACACCTCCTTCTTACTTCCTCATTAGTCTGTCTATCCCTCCATGTAACTCCGCACGCACTCCTTAAGTAATTCATTTCCACTGCTCACTCTTGGTCTGAGTCTCTCAACCAACGTCCATGCTTCGCTTCCGTAAGTCAGTGTCGGGATTACCACACTGTCATGCAAGGACTTCTTCACTTCCATACTGACCACCCTATTTCTTGTTACTGCTTTTAGCGTTCCTACAACCCTCTTCCCCTGTTGTACCCTCTCCCGCACTTCTTCATCCATAGTCCCATCTTTACTCAACACACTGCCCAGATACTTAAAAGAGTTGACGATCTCCATAGCCTGACCGTTCAGCTTCACCTCACACTCTGTGACTTCACCCCTTTCGAAGAACATAACCTTGCTCTTCCCCGTATTTACCTTCAAATTCCGTTTTTCGCACACTGTTCCAAACTCATTTACCAGACCCTGCAACTCCCATTCATTATCACTCATCAGAACTGTATCATCCACAAACAGCAGTATAGGTAGCTTCCACTCAATTCCCTCCCTTTTCAGCGATACACCAACATCCACTGCTCTTGATAGTATTTCTTTCATGACTCCATCCATATATACAGTAAACAACCACGGGGACATCACACACCCCTGTTTCAAACCAACATTCAGGTCAAAGAACTCGCTCTGCTCACTCTCCACACGTACTGCCGCCTTTGCACCCTCATACATGCTCTTCACTGCTTTCAGCAACTTGCCCTCTACTCCGTATATTCTTAGTACTTTCCACAAACCGTCTCTATCCACTCTGTCATAGGCCTTCTCCAAGTCCATAAAGGCAACATACACCTTTTGTTTCTTCTTCAGATACTTCTCCACAACACAATTCAGGGTAAAAATCTGATCTACACATCCTCTTCCCTTCCTAAAACCTCCCTGCTCGTCGCCTATCCATTTCTCCGTTCTCACTCTCACACTCTCAATCACTACCCTACTGTATACCTTCCCTACTACGCTTAGAAGACATATTCCTCGGTGGTTACCACACACTCCTCTTTCCCCTTTGCCCTTATATAGGGGGACTATTATGCCAGTCTTCCAGTCATCGGGTGCACTCCCCTTCTCCCATGCTAGTTTTCACATTTTCCATACCCATTCTATCACTATCTCACCACCATACCTCAACATTTCCCCACACACTCCATCTGTTCCTGGTGCTTTCCCCAACTTCACTCTTTTCATGGCTTCCCACACTTCTGACCTCCTGAATGTGATCTGTTAAATGGATGAAACAGGAGTCTGTCGAGTACATGCCTCTGAAACCTGATTGAAACTTATAGAATAGATAATTTTGTTTGAGGTAGTGTTCGATTTGGGTGTATACAGCTCTTTCAAGGATTTTTGATACAATACATAATATGCTAACTGGTCTGTAGTTTGTTACGCTGGCCAGCTTGCCAGAATGCACTCGTAACTCGCTAGTGCTCGCCAGGGCAGTGAAACGGGCTATAATAATCGTAGAACGATGTTTTTTCTTTCATAGTGTTCATGTTGTCACAGACAGATCAGTGGTGGTCTTTATTCTTGTCTGTGACACTTGGAAGTATTTTATATCATTGATAGAATATAAGATATGTTGTGTGAAGTTGTAGGGAGAAAGAGAGCGAGCAGCGTGGTGGTATTATGTGCGTGTGTAATATGTGTATGTACGTGTGCCTCCCTCGCTCGGAGGAGTTTCCCACGCTCGTGATTGGCCGGCGGGCCTGGCGCGTCATATGACGCCTGCTCCTCATGACGTAGTCGTCTGTGATTGGGTGCCGCTGTCTTTGTTAGTGCTGGGGGCTCCTACTCGCGTGTCTCCTGCAGAGCTTGGCATAGCGTGCTTGGTCCTACATGTCCTTTGCAATCTGTCCCCAATCTAACCCCCTATACTACTGTTTCTCTCTCTGAACTTCTTCTTTTCCAATACTTCTTCTCTTTATTCAATTACTTATCCCTTCTGGTTCTCTGCATACGACTTCCATAGTCGGCCAGTCGTATTACCAGCACCAGTTCTCACATTTATGTTTTGCACTAGCAAGGGATTATTAGAGTCATAGTCACATGGTAGCATAGTATTGGGGTGCTTCTAATTATTGAGCTGTTCTTTCCTACTATTTAATGCTAGACAGTGGAAGGTATCTTTGGTCATTGTCTGAGTTATGTATGTGGCAAGTTAGAGCCTGTACGACTTCGACGAAGCTAGGAAGCCTGTAACCCTTGTGCATATTTTTACTTTGCGAGTGTAGCAGTATACAGGTGAAGGGCTTTTGCCTACTCTTACCTGTATGCTTGCTACCTCATTTTGTTGACCTTTGTGGAGCGCCAGGGTAAGACCAGTTACTTGAGATCTGGACTTACCAAGAGAGCCTCCAAGTTACTTAACGTAACATAAGGGAAATCTGTTCAAGGGGAGACAGTAGGCTACGAGCATGCTTGCGCTCTGCCTAGTTTCCTAGTACCTTTTATGCCACTGCTAGACTTTATTAGTGAGAAAGACAGCATTGTGTTTATTAACTTTAATTGTGTATGCTTTAGGAATTATTCACGCCTTATTTTAGCCTAGGTTGATGCATAGTGCACAACCCAGTTTGGCTGTTACGTTGGCTAAGGAAGTACTGTTTTGAGTGGCGATTAGTAGTGCTGTCACAGAGTTGTTGCACTCCCTTGTTTCATATATATGTATCCTACTTTTTGGTGTATTTAAGATACACGCTTTGGTGTCCTGCCCCTGCATTATTTCTCTTCTATATTAACGAGCATCTTAGAGCATCAGACGTTTTCAGAAGATTCTTTATCTGATTGCTGTAGGACTAGACTTCCAGTGTTTTCATAGAGCATTGTAGAGTTTAGTGTTGAGTACAGACTCACACTAAAGTTAACGTAAGCATATACTCCTTTATTAAATCTTGTTATAGTTTATTCAAGCATTGTTATTACTTAAGAGCATTTTATTAACGTAAAGTACTCCTGTTGTGAGTAGGCTTTGCCGCCACCGGAAGGCCTTTGTACAAGTGCACTATAACCCAGTTAATTGATACCCCGTTATCCAGTAGATTAACTCTGGAGGGTTTAAGTGTTTTTGTTCACCGGCATAATAGTTCGAGGGTTTGGAATTAGCATACCGTTGTTGCAGATATAGCCTATCATCTAGTCCATTCTTAAGTGCCCTTGTTTATTTCGTAGTGCCGGTCGTAATAAATGGCGACCTTAGACCAGTATATAGTGAACTGAATATTGCAGGGTATTTTTTTTGGGGGGGGAGAAATCTTATTGCCATTTGGGGTTGAATTTATTTCTCGCATTGTTGGCAGTGGACATTGTTTTGAGGATATATAGAACTTGTTGGAGTTTATTGGTGACCTAATATTGCACTCAAGAACATCTTCGAATATTTTTTGGTGAATAAAGCTACGCGAGAGTTTGGCTATTTTTGTCTTGACTTGAGATTTTTTTGTGTTGACTCCATCATGTCACTGGACAGGTCTGAGCATAGTGAGGGCACAGTGCGAGAGACAGGCGAGGAGGTGGAGAAGGTGGAGTTGTTTAACGGCATTCGGGTGGTGAACAATGAGGAGGATGCTCGGATTTTTTTGGAGGAGCCTGTGTTGGCGGACCGTGTGTCGGGGCTAGACCGGTACGGACTGCAGTGTGTAGCCACGGTCTTAGGGTTTTCCGGTACTAGCGGTTTGTCGAGAAGTGAGCTGGTTACCTGTGTGCTGGGTGGGGTGCATGGGGGTTCGGGTGGAGCAGGAGCTGTGGCACCTACGTCCCAGCCCCCATTCCACTCAACTCCTATCGTGGCGCCCCCTCGGGTTCCGGAGCCGAGTACGTTCCCGCAGGCCGAGGCCCGCTGGCGGTTGGGTATGCCTCTAAGTGACTCACTGGGTGGGTCCCCGGTAGCAGCACTCTCTCCTCAGGGTTTGACTCCCGAGATGTTGTTTCAGCTCGAGCTCGCCAAACTCGTGCAGCGAAAGCATGAGGATGAGCTCGAGCAGCGGGAGCGAGAGTCTGAGCGCAAGTATAGGTATCAGGCTGAGTCTGCAAGGTATTGTGCCGATATTGACCTTGAGAAAACTCGTGTAGAGGTGACGAGGAACCGGGTCGTCCAGGGGGATCGAGCCCATGACCAGCCCCTGTTGCATCTACTAAAGTTGGTTCCAGTGTTTGATGAGTTAGGAGTTACAGAATTCTTTCTACGTTTTGAGAAAAAGTGCCGGGAGCACCAATGGCCCGAGAAGTGGGCAGCCCTTGTTTCTTCACGATTGACGGGGAAAGCACTTAAGGCGTACGATGCTTTGCCCCTAGATTCCTGTGTGAATTATGAGTTGTTGAAAGAGGCTGTACTGAGGGCGTATGAGCTACAGCCAGAGACCTATAGGCTGAAGTTTAGGGCGGTTCCAAAAAGAAAGGAGAGTACTTTCCAGGAACACGCTAGAGAGCTGTCAGATGCATTTGAAAATTGGTTGAGGTCGGAGAAGGCAACTACTTTTGATGCAGTAAAGCAATTAGTGTTGTTAGAGCAATTTTTAAAATGTACTGGCAGTGACTTGACTCTTAACCTGAAAGAGAAGCAACCAAAAACTCTGCAGAAGGCGGCTGAGCTGGCTGACCTTAGGGTGTCATTGATTCGTGGGTGCGGGTCTGCGCAGAGAGCTGAGGCAGGTAACCAGGGGCGTACCACTCCACCCCCCCGAATTAATGACACAACTAATTATCCATTAAGAGTACTGTTGCCAATTATGATCCCAAGTCGAAACCATTCCTGTTAAAGAAAGGCCAGGGCCCTTCCTCACCTCAGAGGAAGTCCAAGAGCGAAGTGGAGTGTTTCAGGTGTCATGAGAAGGGGCATATTGCTCGCTCATGTCCGAGCACACCGCCTACAGCAGTGGTGTCACTAGTGAGCAACATCGGTGTGTCTTTGAGGTCTTCCGCGTTTGCCCGGGGTAATATGTCGGTTGCGAAGTCACAGTCGGTGCAGAAGCAGCAGGAGGGCTCGTCACCCGTCCGAGATGCTTTTTGTGGTCATAGGTGATGTGAGGTGGGCTGGTGTGGAGCATAGGCTTGAGTTGCTGCGTGATACGGGCGCTTCCCAAACACTTGTTAAGAATTTCACTGGCAAGCCTATTAACGCGGCTCGGGTTGTGGTGGTTCAAGGTATCAATGCTACGCGGTCTTACCCGCAGGTCAGAGTGGAGCTTGAGGTGGATGGTGTGACACGGGAGTTGGATGTGGGTGTTGTGGAGAAATTGCCAGTTGAGGTCCATACCGGTGTAGTTACCTTTAGACATTTCATTACGAATGTGATCTGTTAAATGGATGAAACAGGAGTCTGTCGAGTACATGCCTCTGAAACCTGATTGAAACTTATAGAATAGATCATTTTGTTTGAGGTAGTGTTCAATTTGGGTGTATACAGCTCTTTCAAGGATTTTTGATACAATACATAATATGCTAACTGGTCTGTAGTTTGTTACGCTGGCCAGCTTGCCAGAATGCACTCGTTACTCGCTAGCGCACGCCAGGGCATTGAAACAGGCTATAATAATCGTAGAACGATGTTCTTTCTTTCATAGTGTTCATGTTGTCACAGACAGATCAGTGGTGGTCTTTATTCTTGTCTGTGACACTTGGAAGTATTTTATATCATTGATAGAATATAAGATATGTTGTGTGAAGTTGTAGGGAGAAAGAGAGCGAGCAGCGTGGTGGTATTATGTGCGTGTGTAATATGTGTATGTACGTGTGCCTCCCTCGCTCGGAGGAGTTTCCCACGCTCGTGATTGGCCGGCGGGCCTGGCGCGTCATATGACACCTGCTCCTCATGACGTAGTCGTCTGTGATTGGGTGCCGCTGTCTTTGTTAGTGCTGGGGGGCTCCTACTCGCGTGTCTCCTGCAGAGCTTGGCATAGCGTGCTTGGTCCTACATGTCCTTTGCAATCTGTCCCCAATCTAACCCCCTATACTACTGTTTCTCTCTCTGAACTTCTTCTTTTCCAATACTTCTTCTCTTTATTCAATTACTTATCCCTTCTGGTTCTCTGCATACGACTTCCATAGTCGGCCAGTCGTATTACCAGCACCAGTTCTCACATTTATGTTTTGCACTAGCTTTAGGCATTATTAGAGTCATAGTCACATGGTATCATAGTATTGGGGTGCTTCTAATTATTGAGCTGTTCTTTCCTACTATTTAATGCTAGACAGTGGAAGGTATCTTTGGTCGTTGTCTGAGTTATGTATGTGGCAAGTCAGAGCCTGTACGACTTCGACGAAGCTAGGTAGCCTGTAACCCTTGTGCATATTTTTCCTTTGCGAGTGTAGCAGTATACAGGTGAAGGGCTTTTGCCTACTCTTACCTGTATGCTTGCTACCTCATTTTGTTGACCTTTGTGGAGCGCCAGGGTAAGACCAGTTACTTGAGATCTGGACTTACCAAGAGAGCCTCCAAGTTACTTAACGTAACATAAGGGAAATCTGTTCAAGGGGAGACAGTAGGCTACGAGCATGCTTGCGCTCTGCCTAGTTTCCTAGTACCTTTTATGCCACTGGTAGACTTTATTAGTGAGAAAGACAGCATTGTGTTTATTAACTTTAATTGTGTATGCTTTAGGAATTATTCACGCCTTATTTTAGCCTAGGTTGATGCATAGTGCACAACCCAGTTTGGCCGTTACATTGGCTAAGGAAGTACTGTTTTGAGTGGCGATTAGTAGTGCTGTCACAGAGTTGTTGCACTCCCTTGTTTCATATATATATGTATCCTACATTTTGGTGTATTTAAGATACACGCTTTGGTGTCCTGCCCCTGCATTATTTCTGTTCTATATTAACGAGCATCTTAGAGCATCAGACGTTTTCAGAAGATTCTTTATCTGATTGCTGTAGGACTAGACTTCCAGTGTTTTCATAGAGCATTGTAGAGTTTAGTGTTGAGTACAGACTCACACTAAAGTTAACGTAAGCATATACTCCTTTATTAAATCTTGTTATAGTTTATTCAAGCATTGTTATTACTTAAGAGCATTTTATTAACGTAAAGTACTCCTGTTGTGAGTAAGCTTTGCCGTCACCGGAAGGCCTTTGTAGAAGTGCACTATAACCCAGTTAATTGATACCCCGTTATCCAGTAGATTAACTCTGGAGGGTTTAAGTGTTTTTGTTCACCGGCGTAATAGTTCGAGGGTTTGGAATTAGCGTACCGTTGTTGCAGATATAGCCTATCATCTAGTCCATTCTTAAGTGCCCTTGTTTATTTAGTAGTCCCGGTCGTAACAAGTTACTAACATCTAATTTATTTTCTTTCTTGAATAGAGGGGTTACAATAGCTTCCTTCAGTTCAGCAGGTACAGTGTTGGTGTTAATTGACAGGTTGATGATGTGGGTTAGGGGACCTTCTATACCAATGGCTCCATCTCGTAGAAATGTGGCAGGAATTTTGTCTGGTCCTGTGCTTTTATGTACATTTAGGTTAGAGAGCTCCTCAAATGTGTATTTTGGTGTAACTTTTTGCAATCCAAAAGAGTTTGGGTGTATGCCTTTATCCCTGTAGAAATTTTGAAAGGTGGCAGTTGTTGTGGTGTATTTGTTGAGAGGTTGCGGTAGGTTCTGTGCTAGTGTGTTTGCTATGGAGGTGAAGGAGTTGAAGTAGGTTGAAATTTGCCGTTTATCATGGCAAACCTGATCATTAATTTTGAGAGCAATATTAGTGTTAGATGAATCCCTTGCCTTGTTGCTGTAGCCCGTTGTTTTTAAGTGCCTCCATAGTTTTTTGGGGTTACTCTGATATTCCTCTGCCTTATTGTGGAAAGAATTATATTTCGCTGATTTAATTTTCCTACTTAGTTTATTCCTAGCCCTGTTGAACTCATGTTTCAGTCCTTGATCCTGTCTATGTTTCACTAGCCTTTTTAACAGTTTGTCTCTATGTTCCAGATGGTGTAGTATGTCATTGTTGATCCATGGGTCTGACCTTGCTTTAATTCGTATGTCTTTCAGAGGAGCTATTTCATCTAGAATGTTTGTGATGATGGTTCTGAAGCCAACCCATGCGTCATTAACGTTTGTATTTCCAAACACTGGAGACCAATCTGTATTCCATAAAATGTCAAAAAAAAATCTTTGTTGTAGTTTCTGAGTGACCTTTTTATAATGACCTTGTGATTCTCTAGGGCAATTTTTGGAGTTTTACGTGTACAATATGTGACGAAGTGATCACTTATCCCCGTTTGTATAACCCCTGATTGTGATATTTTGTCCTCTCTTTTACAATTTACATGGTCTAATATTGTAGCAGTGTTATCAGAGAGATACATGTGGGGGTTGTGATGAGTTGTTTGTGATTGTGCATTGTCAGTACCTTACCTTTGGATACCTTTGGATGTGTTCGCCGCTCTTCTAGCGGCACCAAGGAGCGCGACGCCCCTCGTTATGGGTGGTGATTTGGTGCAGTAGACTGTTTGAAGCGACAGCTCGCTCCCTTGCGAGGATGGGCTCGTCTGGCACTTTTTGCAGTTCGACATCTAGGGCTCTCTTGAAGTTGTCTAACGAGATGTCCCTCATGTCTCTTACTCGCCGTGGGAGTTTGTTGAAGAGACGTGGGCCTCTGTGTGATAACCAGCCCTCTCGCAGAGAGCCATAGCACCCCTGTTATTCATCCGGGGGATTTCGCATTCCCAGCATCTCCTATCACTGAATTTCATGACTATCGGAGTATGTAGGTTTGGTACTAAACCCTCTGCGATTTTCCACGTGTATATTATTAGGTAACGTTCTCTTCTACGTTCCAGTGAGTACAGATTCAGTGCTCTTAAATGCTCCCAATAGTGTAGATGTTTTATCGAACTTATATGCGAATTGAAATTTCTTTGTACACTCTCTACGTCATTCATTTCACCTGCTTTGTATGGGGATGTTAATACGCTACAGTATTCAAGCCGCGGTAGCACTAGAGATTTGAAGAGCGTTATCATAGGCAATTCACCGCGTGTTTTAAAAGTACGCAGAATCCAACCCGTTAGACGTTTCGCAGCCGCCACTTTGACCTGGTTATGTACTTTGAAACCCATATTTTCAGACATTAATACCCCAAGGTCTTTCACACTGTCTTTCCGTTCTATTATGTGGTTAGATTCTGTTAAGTAATTTGTAATTTCTTTAACACCATTATTATCTCCGTACCGTATTAATTGGAATTTTTCCTCATTGAATTGCATGTTGGTTTCCCTGGTCCACTGGAACACTACATTCATGTCTTCCTGCAGTCGGCCCATGTCCTCTTGTGTGTTTACTATCTTGCTTAATTTTGTGTCATCAGCAAAAGACGACACCGTACTGTGTCTGGTGTTGGTATCTATGTCGCAAATTAGTATGAGGAACAGAAGGGGCGCTAGCACTGTTCCTTGGGGCACTGAGCTTTTGACATCCGAAGGCTCAGAAGTGACTTGGTTTACTGCTACCGATTGTTTTCGGTTTACGAGGAAATTGTATATGCACCGTCCGATTTTCCCAGTTATACCTTTTGCTTTCAGTTTGTGGGCTATTATACCATGGTCACATTTATCAAATGCCTTAGCAAAATCGGTATGTGCCTGTATTCTCGTACAAGCCTATTATTTCGTTGTTTGTAACACAAGTTAAAATCCCCTAGTACAATAGATTCATTCCAGGGGTCTAGTAATGACAAAGTTCGTTTAAATTTGTTTAAGAATTGTGTGTCGTCTGATGGCCTATAGCACACTCCAATTGTGATGGGTTTTGTCCTAGGCAGGTGTAAGTCAATCCACAGAGCTTCGTGGTTTTCTACAATGAGGTCGTTCCTAATTGTGTGTGTGAGGTTGTGTTTTACAGACAGACATACTCCTCCCCCTTGTCTATTACGATCATTACCAACCATATTGAAACCTTGAATGTTTATTTCACCATCGTTTATACTGAGTCCAGCCAGGTTTCTGTAATTGCAATTATTGAAGCTTTGGTCTTATCACCTAATAATTTTATTTCTGACACTTTATGATACATTGATCTGGCGTTGATGTGGATAAAATAGAGCCCTTTGTTGGTGAAAACTCTATATTCATCTTTGAAAGTGTCCTGGTTGGATTCTGAGTTGTCATATGGTTCATTTACATTAACATACGGTAATAAATGCAAGGCACACTTATTGCATAAAAACTCATGTTCTTTACTGTCGGTCTTCTTAGAAATGCACTTCATGTGAGCTACAGTTTTACACTTTACACAGTTTTGGATCCTCTGACGTCGTGTTATGAGTTATTCACAAATATCACAAATGTGCGTCTGATTTTGTACAGCTGATGTCTTACATTTATTTCATGTCTCGAGGTGGGGATGGGTGATGCGTTAGAGAGTGGCATAGGTGAAGTGGGTCTTGGGCTGAAGAGTAAGACTGTTCCTATCATGTCCAAAGGTGTCTACAGGGGAATGAATTGTGTTTGCATGAATGTGATTTGTGTGTGGCCTGATATGATTTTGAGGGCTTCATTCTGAGTTATTTGTATTTTCTTCATATTTGTGGTTGAGGTGGAGGTTGACCAGGCTCGGAATGCATAGTGCATGGTTGTGTGGGTATACTGTTTGTAAAGTATGGATAGTGTTTCATTTGTTGGCCAATATCCATGCCGATGAGGGTTCTGAAGGCGTTAAGTTTGTATTAGGCTCTGGTGTTTGTGATTTCTATGTGCGATCTGAATGTCATGTGTGTGTCATAAGTTACGCAAGTCATTAAGGGGTTCGGTTGAGTAATGTGACATGTGAGTGAAGGCCTGATTCATGTCTGTCTTGGGTAAGCATAGTGGTGGAGGATTATTGGGGTGAGACTCATGCAGTTTTGTAATATCCATTGTTCCAGTTGCAGGAGGTATTGTTGTAGGTGGCTTGTTGCTTGTTGGATTTTGGGGTGTTGTGATGTGATGGTGAGGTCCTCTGCATATGAGAGGATGTGTGTTTCATAATTATGCTGGGTTAGGTTGTGGGAGATCGTGGAGAAAAAGGTTAAACAAAAATTGGTGATAGGAATGTTCCCTGAGGGACACCGTTGGGTAATGTACAGTCACTCATAAAAATGTGTGGACCCCACGGGCGAGCGTGTATAAAAGTAAATTGTATTTTACAGGGTACCCTGGAGACAGACAGCCTGGGCCTCAGAACAGGATGGGTGGGGAGGGAGGGTGGGGAAGGTGTGTGTGATGGGTTAGTAGAGGAAGCGATCAACCCTTCATTCTTCTTACGTGTAGCAACTTTTCAGCTCCACCTCCAGTTCAATATCTCTCTCTCTCTCTCTCTCACTCTCTCTCTCTCTCTCTGTCCGTGAACGTGGAAGAAGCTGCACTAAGCAGGTAGACCAAAAAAGACATGGGGTCAAGTCATACAATCTGATCTTGAATTAGAATAGCTGAGAAATGAGACACCTCTGAACAGGGCTGGCTGGAGCGCCGTCATTAGAACGTGAGACTGGAGCCGCACTTCGTGTGGAACACTAGGTCATTAAATATATGTATGTAGGCCTATATGTATAGTATAATTATAGTATAGGATTGAAAGGTTCATAGACAAACTCAATTAACATTTTAAACCTATTTCAATTTGGTCCGAAGGAGGCCTTTTTGGATCTCCCCTGTTATGGTTCATTAATTTGGAGATTTCAAGACGTTTTACCCCATTACTTTGGCAATAATTCGACGCTTCATTCCATTCAGTGGTCGAATTATTTCTGGGCGAACTACAGCGCCATAATCAATCTTCGGCCGTTTTTTTTTTTTCTATCGAAACATACAAAGTTTGTCTAAAGGGGGTTTGGGTGGGCTATCTATCTATCTATCTATCTATCTATATACTCACGATCAATCCCCACTTTTCAATTTTTTTCTTTTGTCCTACTCAAGACAGAAACAGAATAGGGACAACATAAAACAATTAACACACACAAAATAAAATACAAATTCACACACTTGAGTTACTTGATATTGTTCCCTTGAGTTACTTGATATTGTTCCCTTGAGTTATTTGATATTGTTCCCTTGAGTTACTTGATATTATTCCCTTGAGTTACTTGATATTGTTCCCTTGAGTTACTTGATATTGTTCCCTTGAGTTACTTGATATTTTTCCCTTGAGTTACTTGATATTAATTATTCCCTTGAGTTACTTGATATTATTACCTTGAGTTACTTGATATTGTTCCCTTGAGTTACTTGATATTAATTATTCCCTTGAGTTACTTGATATTATTACCTTGAGTTACTTGATATTATTACCTTGAGTTACTTGATATTATTCCCTTGAGTTACTTGATATTATTACCTTGAGTTACTTGATATTATTACCTTGAGTTACTTGATATTATTACCTTGAGTTACTTGATATTATTCCCTTGAATTACTTGATATTATTATCTTGAGTTACTTGATATTATTACCTTGAGTTACTTGATATTATTACCTTGAGTTACTTGATATTATTCCTGTTATGCCCTGATTGTATTCAGGTTTAACTATTAGTTCAGGTGAGTTCTTTCAAGACTGGGATTTCCAAGTTCATACAATTACATATAAGGAAGACAATAGAGGATACATATAATGCCAAAATATAGTTTGTAATACAGCTTTATTTCACTTATTCACTAAATACATATTATTGAACAAGAATGTGTTAACATGAGAATATAAATGGTACAACTTAATCAAATATCTTCTAGCACGATCGCGGATCTAGATGGAGATCAGGTATGCTCAATGCGGGTGAAAATCTGTCATATATGTATTTATTTATTTTTCTATGTTAGGCAGGCGTAGTAACTGATTTTAACACTGATACACTTGTAAGGGGAATCTGTTTCTATAGATTCTAATTTGTAAACACTTTGAATGATTTTCTTCAAAATAAGGAGTTTGGGGACTGAATATTTTATCACAGGTCGGAAATATGACAGAGTTATTTTATGCGAAATCCGTTATATTTGGATTTAATTCCTTATTTAAGTTAGAGAGGTGTACTAAACGAATTTAACACTGGTACACTGGTAGAGGGAATCTGTTTCTATAGATTCTCGTTAATGAACACTGATGATTTATTTCAAAATAAGGAGTTTGGGGGACTCTGAATATTTTTATCACTTTTTGAACTCTAACTTATTTCTGCCTTGTCACTGGCATCGACTTAGGTACCTTTTCTTCAATCTTTCTTTTCTTAGAGATGTAGAACACTAGCTGCTTGAAGTCTTCTGAGTCTCCGTAGGCCGTCCAGGTTGGCCGGTCGTGTGAAGTAAATTACAGATGGGTTAATGGGTGTGGGGTCTTGATTATGGCTCCTTAACTTGTAATTAACCCTTAATTAGCGGCGAGCAACATAAGTCGAGTTAAATAAAGCTGGACTATGTGGCGGCGCTCGACATAGGTCGAGTGGCAATTTCAGCACGTAATGTTGCTGAGAGAGAGAGACAAGTGGTGGCAGGAGAGAAGCGAGCGTATGACTGCTCCAGACCACCGCGGCGAACATACTGACACGAATCCCAGCTCCCTCCTCCCTCTCTCACTCGCTATATAAGGAATTGTATCGGGAAAGTGGCTAATTACATGCTTTTTGCACTCGCGTTGCACGGTTATTGCAAAAAAACTAGCCATCATAAAAGGATCGTTATGGTGTCATTCGAAAGCTCTGTTTATGCCCTTTCAGGGATAGATACT
Source organism: Paralithodes platypus (assembly GCA_032716605.1). Classification (NCBI taxonomy): domain Eukaryota; kingdom Metazoa; phylum Arthropoda; class Malacostraca; order Decapoda; family Lithodidae; genus Paralithodes; species Paralithodes platypus. The sequence goes on from CM064526.1 coordinate 504,482, forward strand.
TGTTTTACGTTCTGGGTCTTATTTAGGCATGAAAATGATCACGTAAACAGCCCTATTTTGGCTAAAAACACCCCGCTGGGCGGTACATATAAATAAACCGCATAGGCCGCTCTTAAGGTGTTAAACAGTTGGGCACCATATCGGACTAACGCAAGTATTTGAGCCTATAGCTTTATCATTTATATTTGCCTATCCTGACCTTTATATTAAACGGTGATGAAGTTCTGTTAACCTCTCGGCTGCGCATGGGGGTAATTAGACACCTCTCCCTGTGTGCATGTATTTGAGGTGTTTCCGTCACTAAAATATTCATTGTACCATTAATAGCATTAATACTTATCCATATGCGCCTATTATGGGTTGATTATAAAGGAATTAACCTGAAACAACAATAAAACGAGTGAAAACAGCGTTTGGATGGTCAAAATCGGAGATATAGCCCGCGAGTTGTATAATGTATGGGTGAGGCAAGCTGCTTTCCCGCCAATTTCCCCCAAGGCCACTGAGACACAGTCGATCGATACTCTCTCTCTCTCTTGCATTCGCTTGCTATCAGTGATGACCACACCCTGCAACCGGATTTCTAATGTTAGCACGAAAATGTACCTCAGAATAAGGGAATAACAGGGAAAATAGGTGATAACTGAAGGAGAGGAGGAAAGTGGGGAAGGAGGGGAGGTAGAGGACTGAGATTTTGCATGGCCCAGGGGCCAACAAATAATAAAAAAATAAAAAAATAAAAATAAAAAAATAAAAAAAATTTGATGTCAAAAGTTGATTTTTTTTTCTTCTCTGACTCTTAAGAGTCTCCCCGCAGTCCGCCGGGGGAACTCTTAAGAGTCTCCCCGCAGTTCCCGGGTTAAGGTACTCTTGGAATGCATGGGGTCTTTAATATCTTGCCTCAGTTATGACGGAATAGCACGATATCGGACGAACGCAAGAAGATTTTAGTAGTTATCTTCTTGACTGTCTCTGACCATTTTAAGAGGTTCAAAGAACTCAGGGCGGTGTTTAACCTTTTAGTTGCAAAGTCTAATGGGATGCCACAGATGAAATGCACCTAGGACTTGTGTCTGCAGAGTCCCCGTGAGGGTGTCTCGCCAAGCCCTTATAACACAATAGATCATGTGATGCCAAGATCTCCTGTGAGAAGTAGGAGTGTGGACTTTCAATAGTAACGTGTTGAGGGGTAGGGATACCTGAGTCCCTCAACTTTTACTAAGGAAACTGTAACCTAGAAGAAGGCGACTATGTTAAATACTGGGATGCCAGTACTAACAAAGTTCCTCTAGTAGGACACTTGTGAACTTTCATTAGTGAAAGTATTGAGGAGTAGGGATGCCTGAGTTCCTCAACTTTCTACTAGAGAAAGTGTAACCTAGGGAAGGTGGCAATGTTAATCACTGGAATGCCAGTAATAACACAGTTCCTTTCATAGGACACTGGGGGAACTTTCTATAGTAAAAGTGTTGAGGGTTAGGGATGCCTGAGTCCCTCAACCTTTCACTATGGAAAGTGTAAGCTAAAAGAAGATATCTATGTTACTTACTGGGATGCCAGTAATAACCCAAATCCTCTTAATAGGATGTTTGTGAACTTTCAATAGTGAAAATATAGAGGAGTAGGGATGCCTGAGTTCCTCAACTTTCAACTAGGGAAAGCGTAACCTAGAGAAGGTGGCTATGTTAATCACTGGGATGCCAGTAATAACATAGTTCCTTTTATAGGACACAGTTACCGTAAAAACAATATCAAGAGTAGAAGTGAAGGGATGCCTGGGCACTTCAACCTTTAATATTGGCAATACAGCCTATTAGAGGCCTCTATGTTGAACTGATGGGATGCCACAGTTAACAAAGATCCCTTAATAGGTTTTGTTTAACTCACAGACAGTGTAGGACTTCGGGGTGCCATACATCCAACTGAATGGAGGGTAATCTTGAGGTTTCTCAACTTGGGATGCCAGTGATTGAGAAGCCTCAAAATTGCTTACTTCTCTTAGATTTCCCTGGCATAGTGTTGACGATTACTGAAGGATACCCGTTCATCTTTTAAGGATAGTAAGGGCATAAGTGCACGCCCTCTGGTAGGATAAGAAGTCCTTCTTACTCTGGTGAGAGATCACTCTCTCTTACTTTCTTTAATAACTCAAAGATACTTCAGTAATACTCTAGGGTGGCATGTTATACGGACAGGTGTTAGATCAAGGTTTAATAGATGGTTAAATATAAAGGCAAGGTCAAGAGGTCCCTGGCATAATAGGACTTTTGTTTAAGGGGAAAGGTTCCTGGACTTTAATCTCTTGGTGGAGAGCCCGGGAATGTGGGGAGGAAAGAAAACAATGAGGGTAGCTATGCGCAACATGGCATTCTGTCTACAATAATAGTCTACTATACTATCTTCGAGACATACATACAGAAGGGTTTAATGATTTGGTTATCTCAATCTCTTAGAAAACGGTTAGTAAGATTGTTATGCTCTGATTTTATGCAGGATTAACTATTGATTATGGGGAGTTCTTCTAGACTGGTATATTGGAGTTAATGCAAATACATATAAATAATCAACAGAGGACGTATATAATCTCGAAAGATATTTGTAATGCAGCTTTATTTACTTATTCACTAGGTACATATGGAATTAATTAGACACACTTTTAAAACATGGGGTACTCATAAGTGGTACAACTTCTCGTTTCAAATCTCCCAGCACGCTCGCGGATCTAGATGGAAATCAACTGTATACATAGAATTCTTCTTTGAGAAATATGCGCACTCTTCTCTTTTTGAAAGCTTAACAATGGAAGTTACTAATAATTCAGTTTTATTTCAGTTTCACTAATATATTGCGTGAACTTAATCTCGTAAATGATAGTGGACGATTGGATACGTGTTTCAGTATTTATTGGCACTAAATACGGAAGCTCAAGCATAGATGTATTTTCAGTTGTAGCTCAAGTTTGTGGACTCTAAAGATCTTCTTGGTTATTTATATCATAATCTCGTAGGACACTTTATATACACTTTTCACGTATTTTGAGATGTTAAAACTCTGTTTATTTCGATCACTTTGAGTTCTAACTTTCTAGTATCTCGTCACTGATACTGAATTAAAGTATTTTCTATATTATTTCTTTTCTTGTTGTAAAGATGCACTTCGTTGAGTTTTTCTTCTGATGTTCCGTGGTCCGTCCAGGTTGGCCGGTCGTGTGGAGAAGTTACAGTTGGATTAATGGGCTTGGGGTCTTAAATATGGTTCCGTAACTTAGTGGAGAAACCGTTGGTCACCATATCGGATTAACGCAAGTATTCTCAGCATATAGCTTCCAGCGAATCTTGACTATCCTGACCTTTATATTAATCGTTGATGGAGTTCTGTTCAGGTACTCTTGAAATGAGGTTTTAAATGCTATGTTTCAGGTCTTGCCGGATTAACATAGCATCGAACTAACGCAAGATGAGTTTAGATAATTGCTCTTCTTGACTGTCTCTAACCCTTATAAGAGGTTCAAAGAACTCAGGCGGTGTTAACCTCTCAGTCACAAATTCTGGTGGGTTGCTACAGACAATTTGTGCCAAGGATTTATGTATGCAGAGTGCCCATGAAGGTGTCTCACTAAACCCTTCTAACACAAAAGATCTTTCTACCTTAGATCTCTGTGAGAAGTGTTAGTATAATTTCTTAATAGAAAAATGCTAAAAGGGAGGTTTTGCCTTACTCTTCCAATGTTTTATCTATACAGAAATATAACTAATAAATATAATGATATTAATTCCTGAGAGTGCCAGAAATAAGAAAGTTACACTTATGTAGATTACTTGTTACACTATGATACAAAACTATTATAGGGCTCTATGTTAAGAGATGGGGTTGCCACAAATAACAAAGATCCTAAAATAAAGTTATTATATCTACAGATAGTATTAGGACTTCGGGATGCCGGGATCAATAACTATTCCATAAAAATCAATGTTTCCACAGAGCGGGTTGCCGATCCAAAGAAAATTATTTCTACTTGACTTCCTTCTCTCTTCTCTGGGTTTATATAGTTTTTCAAAAGGGGAGGAGGGTTTTTAGAGCTGGTGTTGTCGGATCCCGAGAAAGGGTTATTTATTCCTATAGTTCCTATAGGAATAAATAACCCTGTGCACTGGTATTTATAGTAAAAGATATAGAAGGAAGTCGTTTTCTATTTCTGCAAAACTTGTTAGCTATTATTTGGAAAGGAAAACATAGGGAACATATATTTCTATATATATTGCTAACTTGCTGGCAAGAAGGTTAATTTGGTATCTCTGGGTCACTGGAGGTCGTGGGGGCGCTACTGTTTGCACAGAGAGGGAGTACGGGGTTTTGAAAAAACTTGGTGTTGCCTGCTCAAGAAGGTATGATTTATCTTTACCAAAGTGTGCATAGGTATGATTAGTAAAATTATAATTATACATCACTCCTCTTCCACTTCTGGAACATTTGTTAGTGATTGTTTATAAGAAGAGTACATAGGGAACATATATTTTGGATAATATTCTTAACCGGTTGGTGCGGGGTTAAGGGGTAATCTCACGGGTCATGAAAGGGGGTCGGTTTGCTAGCCGTGCGTATAGGTTTTTCCTTACGTATTTTAGACGGCTGGTATGTCTTCAAATAAACTTGATGAGATATGTCAAGGTTAGCTTTTCTTGGTAGAGTGAACATAATATTTTCTAGCTTAAGATTACTCGTTAAACAGGTTTACATTAGTTTAACCCGTACAGCCCCAGCGACGCGTCTGACGCGTCGGCGATGTATGTAACGCACAGCCCCAGAGACGCGCCTGGCGCATCACCCTAATTGCGCCGACCGTAACCTCAGGTGTAGCCACTCAAGAGGGCTCAGATTTGTATGGGAACTGTGTACGTATCCCACGCAACCGTGCCGATGGTTGAAAACTCTCAAAGTCCACGTGTGTGCGCGTGAGCGCGCAATAACCTGGTTTTTTGGGGTAATTGCCTTCAATTTTTTACTCTTGTAAAATACGTTTTCGGGGGCTCTGTAGGACCATTCTTTAAGCTTTTTGAGCGGTTTTTCGTGGTTTTTCCTTCATTCCTAACCCATTCGCTATTGTTTGTGGAATAAAACCATTTTTTGAAAACCGGCCGGGTTCTGGTGAACAAACATTACAAAACTAGCCGGGACTCCATGGGTTAATAGACTGGCAATCTTGAATGCTGAATTGGCTGTAGTGCGGCGTCACTAGGTCACGTGACTTTCCTCCTGGGCTAAAAGAGGGAATGCTTTGGCAGACAAAGCTTTATAGTGCTAAATAAAAGCGTCTCACAATCTCTACTTAGGTTAGAGTTACTTAATATATTTTAGGACTGCGATTCTTGATACGTCAATCTTCATGCAGAATCAATTATTAATGTTATTTAAGACTTTATACTGTCGACTGTATCACACTGGAGGAAGTTGCTCTATATTTAACCTTAAGTAATGATTTCAGGTCTGCTACTCTACAGAATTAGCATACCGGTACTGAACCTCATAGTGCAGTACAGTACCGATATTCCTATACTGTACTGTAGCAACATACTGTACCGGAAGCTAAATAATGTGAGGCATGGTACTGTACACAATTAGGACAGTGGTTTTGGTAACACAGTAGTTTGATGACCACTGTTTTTGGTTGAGGCAGTGCTGTGAACTACATGATAGCAAGCTGGGTATTATTTAATTTATTTTTATTTTATGTAGCCTATGTACAGTAGCTTATATATATTTATGTTACTGTAAGGTATATATGGACCCCAGTATGGTCCCCTCTGTACTGTGTGAGTCTGAAATAAAGTATTATTATTATTATATTATTATTATTATTATCGGTTGGTACTGCTGGTGGTCACCTTCTCATCTAGGGATTTGGAAAAGGAAAAGTTTGTTGGCTCACCAACTCGGAAGGAAGTGTGTGATTTGTTTGATTTTATAATAGAGAATTGTTAGTTTCTAAAGAAGGCAAGTACATAGTTGTTTATCATAAAGTAGACGAAAAGTTAATGTGTGGGTGACATGGTTCTTACATAATTAAATACATGCATTCATAATGGTGACTGGACGACTCGGCCCATGGGACAACTCGGCTCGGACAGCTCGGCCCACTTTTGGACAACTCGGCCACGACGGCGAGACAACTCGGCCCATTATTTGAGACAGCTCGGCCCCATGTTTTGCTATGGGGCAATTTGACGAGACCAGTCAGGATTAGGATGGGGAGAGCTAAGTGGAGGGTTTATGGGTGAGGCCATGTATGCAGCACCAAATCCTGTCCTCTGCGTATGTGCGGCCTTTTCCCTAATATTTGTATTATGTTATTTAGGCTCAACTGTTAGGTTAGGTTAGGTTAGGTTAAGATAATATAATAGTATAAAAGAAAACAAAATCGTGCCAAGAGGTCTAAGATTCTCACGCATGCGCAGAGGACAGGATTTGCAGGATTTGGTGCTGCACACATGGCCTCCCGTTTATGGCGTGTGTGTAATGTGGGCGAAATGTTCGTTTATTGTATAATTATGTCATAGGCTAGTTCTCTCGATTCATAATGTGTAGGTTAGGTTAGGTTAATTAAGAGTTGTCTCGTAATTAACACGGGGCCGAGCTGTCTCGTTTTTACTGGGCCGAGCTGTCTCACCGTGGGCCGAGCTGTCCCGTGGGCCGAGTAGTCTAGCATTCATAAATAATGAAGAAAAGAAAGAAGAAAGAAAAAAGAATGGAACACATCAAAATGGCAGGTATCATAACCTTCGTAATATTAATATTGTGGGACATGGTTCTTATCTAATTACATACATACATCGAAAATTATAGATATCATAATCTTCGTTTCATTAAATTAATACTCTGTAACTTATTAGAGTTGTTATTAGTAGTTCGACATCAAGGGCTTATATAAAGACACGAAGGAAGATAATGTGATTTGTACATATCCTGTTTATAAATATTGTTTTTAACAGGGTTGAGCAAATCCAATTCTCCGTGTCATAGCTGGTGTACCCCCAGGCGGATTTTCTTTCCTGAGGTGATGGGGCAAGTCTTCTTCACAGCCTTAGGTCGCAGCCGCGGTACGTGAGTGACCTTGAAATTCCTGTCCTGGATAGGGTCTTGCTGTCGCTCGCTTCTCTCTCTCTTCTGTCTTCTTTCTTATTCCCGTCCTCGTTTTTTTTTCTCCTTCTCTCCCTCTCTACACGTTTTCCTTTTTCTCTGTATTATAAAGATGTTTCTTTGCATAAGAAAAAGAGTATAACAGCACTAACTGTTAACTAACTAGTGCACAGTGAGCACTAACTTGGAGGGGTTGGTAGTCCGGCTAGCTTGGTCACAGTGTATAGGTCTGTCTCTCCCTATCTAAATATGTCTCTTTATCTGTCTCTCTCTCTCTCTCTCTCTCTCTCTTTCTCTTGTTTATCTCTCCATCTGTCTCTCTGTGTTGTTCTCTCTACCAATGTGTCTCTTTTTAAATTTGTCTGTCTCTCTCTCATACTCCAACTTACCTGCAGAAGTCAAGGCCAGCAGAAGGAAGCCACAGGACACCATGGCGCCCCCCACCACCCTAGTGAATGCCAGACCCAGGTGGTGGAGGGAGTACCCCACCAGGATTCCTGGGGTAGAGTACACCACACAGGCTACGGTGTACAACAGAGCAAACCTCTCGTCCTGCGCCACACATCCTCGGGATATCGTCGAAGCAGCCTGGAGGTAGTAAAGAGTAGGTATGGGTTAGTTGAAAGACCATGGAAGGCGTAATAAAGACGGTTGTGGTTCTAGATTGGCTAAAACATCAGGTAAGAGAAAATTAAAAGACGAAGAAACTCTTGTATTGTTCCACACTTCCACCCAGGGCATCAGAAAAACCATCTGAAGATAGTAAAAAGGGAATTAATATTGGTAAGCTTAAGACCACCGGAAGCATAATAGCAAGAAACATACCTCGCTTTTAGGTACAAGATCCAGGAAATTGACTTTACAGTGTAGAGTAGAACGACCTTCACACCTTGCACCACCCATATCCAAACCTGCGTCTTATGAGCTAAAATATATGGGCAAGTTTGGCTTCAACTGCAATACATAGAAAGGCATAATAACCATTTCATGATAGGCAATATCATAGATTGGATATTATATTCAAGCAACTGGCGTTGAGTAATAAATACACAGCAAAAATAGAAAGATTAACTGTAAACAAAAATAAAAATGCTGAACATCAAGTGTTTCAAGTTTTCAAGTGTATAAGTTCACATTAGCACACATAAGTGACAGAACTCTTTTTATGTGTATTATTTTTGTTACAATAATTAAGCGTTCAAATTATACCTGCGGCGGAACACCGAGGTCTATGAATGATCAACTTTTGTAGTAGTAGTTGTTCCCTAGGCTGCCTGGCCGAACAGCCCCGAGCTCCTCAGAAAGGCCACGGCCATAAACTAAGTTATAATTATGCAGTGTTGTGTTACAACCTGGGCATGTATCCTGGACGGAGTCATCCAGACTTCTCTGATAACTCGGAAGGGGTGGATGGTGCCCACATTGCAGCCTGGATTATCCTTTGTGGAGCAGTGTGAACTCTCAAT
>CM064526.1:515581-584831 GCA_032716605.1 Paralithodes platypus
TCCCAAGTGTGTGTGGTATATCTCTCTCCACCTCAAGTGTGTGTGTTATACCTCTCTCCATCCCAAGTGTGTGTGTTATACCACTCTCCACACCAAGTGTGTGTTATACCTCTCTCCACCCCAAGAGTGTGTGTTATAACTCTCTCCACCCCAAGTATGTGTGTTATACCTCTCTCCATCCCAAGTGTGTGTGGTATACATCTCTCCACCTCAAGTGTGTGTGTTATACCTCTCTCCATCCCAAGTGTGTGTGTTATACCACTCTCCACCCCAAGTGTGTGTGTTATACCTCTCTCCACCCCAAGTGTGTGTGTTATATCTCTCTCCGTGTGTTATAACTCTCCATCCCAAGTGTGTGTGTTATACCACTCTCCACCCCAAGTGTGTGTTATATCTCTCTCCAGCCCAAGTGTGTGTGTTATATATCTCTCCACCCCAAGTGTGTGTGTTATACCACTCTCCACCCCAAATGTGTGTTATATCTCTCTCCAGCCCAAGTGTGTTTGTTATATCTCACTCCACCCCAAGTGTGTGTGTTATACCACTCTCCACCCCAAGTGTGTGTTATATCACTCTCCACCCCAAGTGTGTGTGTTATATATATCTCCACCCCAAGTGTGTGTTATATCTCTCTCCACCCCAAGTGTGTGTGTTATACCACTCTCCACCCCAAGTCTGTGTTATATCTCTCTCCACCCCAAGTGTGTGTGTTATACCACTCTCCACCCCAAGTGTGTGTGTTATATCTCTCTCCACCCCAAGTGTGTGTTATACCATTCTCCACCCCAAGTGTGTGTGTTATATCTCTCTCCACCCCAAGTGTGTGTGTTATATCTCTCTCCACCCCAACTGTGTGTTATACCACTCTCCACCCCAAGTGTGTGTGTTATATCTCTCTCCACCCCAAGTGTGTGTGTTATACCACTCTCCACCCCCAGTGTGTGTGTTATACCACTCTCCACCACAGGTGTGTGTTATACCACTCTCCACCCCAAGTGTGTGTGTTATATCTCTCTCCACCCCAAGTGTGTGTGGTATACCACTCTCCACCCCAAGTGTGTGTGTTATATCTCTCTTCACCCCAAGTGGGTGTGTTATACCACTCTCCACCCCAAGTGTGTGTGTTATATCTCTCTCCACCCCAAGTGTGTGTTATACCACTCTCCACCCCAAGTGTGTGTGTTATATCTCTCTCCACCCCAAGTGTGTGTGTTATACCACTCTCCACCCCAAGTGTGTGTGTTATACCTCTCTCCACCCCAAGTGTGTGTGTTATACCTCTCTCCACCCCACGTGTGTGTGTGTTATATCTCTCTCCACCCCAAGTGTGTGTTATACCTCTCTCCACCCCAAGTGTGTGTGTTATACCAATCTCCACCCCAAGTGTGTGTGTTATACCTCTCTCCACTCCATGTGTGTGTGTTATATCTCTCTACACCCCAAGTGTGTGTTATACCTCTCTCCATCCCAAGTGTGTGTGTTATACCACTCTCTACCCCAAGTGTGTGTGTTATACCACTCTCCACCCCAAGTGTGTGTGTTATACCTCTCTCCACCCCAAGTGTGTGTGTTATACCACTCTCCACCCCAAGTGTGTGTGTTATACCTCTCTCCACCCCAAGTGTGTGTGTTATATCTCTCTCCACCCCAAGTGTGTGTGTTATACCTCTCTCCACCCCAAGTGTGTGTGTTATACCTCTCTCCACCCCAAGTGTGTGTGTTATATCTCTCTCCACCCCAAGTGTGTGTGTTATACCACCCTCCACCCCAAATGTGTGTGTTATATCACTCTCCACCCCAAGTGTGTGTGTTATACCACTCTCCACCCTAAGTGTGTGTGTTATATCTCTCTCCACCCCAAGTGTGTGTGTTATACCACTCTCCACCCCAAGTGTGTGTTTTTTTTTTTTTTTAAGAGACAATGAACGGAGGAAGGAAAAACACAGATAAAACAAAATGGTCCATTTGCCTAAAGGCATCCTCCATTCATAAAATGTTTGTAACAACTGGATTTAATCATTTGTAGATTGTAAGTTTGTGGAAAGCAATTCGAGGGAAGTGAATTCCAGAGAGTAGTAGCTCTGGGGATAAATGAATTCTGATAAGCAGAAGTTCTGCATTGTGGAGGAGAAAGTGTAAATTCATGGGCTCTCTCAGCTGCCCTAGTTCTACGAGGAAAGATGTGGAGAGGCGGCACAATTGAAACAAGTTCCTTGGAACAATTGCTGTGAAAATATCTGTAGAATAATGCAAAGGATGCAACGTTTCTTCGTATGGATAATGTAGGAAGGTCCTGTGTGATTGCAGGGTTATTGATTACTTTAATAGCTTTATTTTGAATTTCGTCCAACTGCCTCAATGCAACTACTCCACTTCCACCCCACAGACGTGAACAGTAATCCATCTGAGAACGCACTTGACTTTTATATATTACGGCCAACTGCTCGCCAGTGAAGAATTCTCGAACTCTGTACAGGAGTCCCAGTTTTTTAGAGGCATTCTTAGCAATGCCTCTAACATAATGTGTCCAGCTCAAGTTAGTAGTTAATGTTACACCGAGAATGTCAATACTAGGGGAAGTGGGAATATTTACATCATTAAAAAATATATGGGAGTCAGTGAGATTCTGTCGGTTAGAAAATTGAATATACTTGGTTTTCTGTGCATTAAAGGAAACTAGATTCTTTTGTCCCCATTCATTAATTCTAGTAAGGTCCTGGTTCAGAGAAATTGCAGTGTTTATTTTTGAATTTATAAGATCGGGTTGGGTGAAAGAATTGGTAAATGTGAAGGAACTGTGGAGTGTTGGGTCATCTGCGTAGGAATGTATTGGATTATGAGTGGTAGATATGAGATCATTGATATGAATGAGGAACAGAGTTGGGGCCAAAACTGATCCCTGGGGAACACCAGCATTTATTGAGTGAAATTGAGAATAAAGGCCATCTACCATTACACATATTTTTCTGTTATGAAGATAAGAAGAAATTAGTGGAACTAATGATGCAAGGCCGTAGTGTGACATCTTCGACAATAAGGATTGATGCCAGACTCTATCAAATGCCTTTGATATATCCAGTGCTATTGTATGTGTTTCACCATGTTGGTCTGTAGCTTGGTTGATTTGATGCGTAAGAAGGCAAAGAATGTCTGCAGTTGATCGACATCGTCTAAAACCATATTGCCTATCACTGATTAATTTATTATTCTCAAGATGCTTAATTATGTGATTATTTAATATAATTTCAAAGACTTTAGCAAGAGTGGAAGTTATAGCTATTGGTCTGTAGTTTGATGGATCTGAAGAGGCACCTTTTTTAGAGGTGTTATACCTCTCTCCACCCCAAGTGTGTGTGTTATACCACTCTCCACCCCAAGTGTGTGTGTTATACCTCTCTCCACCCCAAGTGTGTGTGTTATACCACTCTCCACCCCAAGTGTGTGTGTTATACCTCTCTCCACCCCAAGTGTGTGTTATATCTCAATCCACCCCAAGTGTGTGTGTTATATCTCTCTCAACCCCAAGTGTGTGTGTTATACCTCTCTCCACCCCAAGTGTGTGTGTTATACCTCTCTCCACCCCAAGTGTGTTATACCTCTCTCCACCCCAAGTGTGTGTGTTATACCACTCTCCACCCCAAGTGTGTGTGTTATACCTCTCTCCACCCCAAGCGTGTGTGGGGTGGGGCTAAATCCAGTGATCGCTCCTATAGCCTGAATGATTGTCTATACACGGGTCCGTCCCTGGTCTCTGATCTCGCGCAAATTATGTTGCGCTTCAGATGTCATAAGTTTGCATGGGTCGCCGATATTGAGAAGGCCTTCCTGATGCTTCAACTCCATTGTTAAGACAAGGACTCTACAAGATTTTTATGGCCGCGGGACCCAATGGATCTAGATTCAGAGTATCTGGTCTATAGGTTCAGAGTCGTCTTATTCGGGGCGACCTGTTCCCAGTTCCTTCTCAACGCTACTATCTTGCGTCATCTTGAGGAGGCTGGACTAGATCCTGACTTCAAGAATGAGATCAAGCAGGGGATCTATGTGGACAATATTCAAGGCACTGGAGACGATGAAGATTTATTGCTCGAAAGATGCTGGGAGATCCGCGATATATTTGCCAAGGCTCATCTATATTTGAGAGAATGGGCCACTAATAGTGATCTTTTGAAAGGTCAATTTGCTTCTGAAGGTGTAGCTACTGAGAATAGTGAGGTGAAGTTTTTAGGCCACAAATGGGACACTACCACATATTGTATATCCTTCTGTCACACCCCATGCGGCAGTGAGCTTATGACCAAGCGAAACTGCTTAAGCTTGTCAGCGAGGTTGTTTGATCCCCTAGGTTTTTTGCTGCCTGTAACTATCCATGCTCGTATGTTTTTACAGCAACTGTGGCGGCTAAAACTAGATTGGGACACGCCCCTCCAGACGGAGTTACAAGATACTTGGCGGTTGATTCGGTCGGACCTTTCCACATGTTGCAAGGTCCAACTTAGTGGTCCAAATTAGTGTTCAACAGGTGGATCTACATGCCTTTTCTGATGCTAGTAATAGTGCGTACGGTACTGCCATATACATATGCAATGGTAGTGAAGCGACGCTGGCTATAGCGAAGGCCAAAGTAGCCCCTATAAAGAAGATTACAGTTCCTAAATTAGAACTTACTGCATTGCTTCTGTCTGCTCGTCTAATAAAGTTTGCACTGGATGCTTATGCAGACATACTACAGATTAATAACGTCTATGTCTGGAGCGACAGTCAAATAACACTTTCATGGGTACACAGCCAGAAAGTGTTACCTGTTTATGTTTCTAATCGCACTGATGTGATACATAACTTAGTTCCTACAGCTAAATTTCGCTATGTGAGCACCAGGGATAACCCCAGTGACAGTCCTTCATGAAATATCCCATGAAATATCCCAACAAATAGTTATAATATAATTACCAACGACGTAGTCGATGGGTGTAATCCAGTCCCCCAAACACGGCTAATTCAATTGCATGACATGTAGGAATGTTCACATAATACAATATCGATACAATGAACTTAGCTTAGAGGACTGGTGATGTAGTACTGTTGTTATAGATTAATATTTGTAGCACATGGTGAACTGTGGGTTGAGTCAGAGCCAGGGGGGCGGGGGGGGGGGGGGGGGAGATGTTGGCTGTATGGTGTTGATTGAGAGACTAAAGGGCCGGCGTCCGATCGCTTCGCAAAATTACATATGGCTGCCGGCTCATAATAATTATAACCCATAACTTGGTTTCATGATACATCTAGAGCTGATGTAGATATTTATACCTTACAGTTAATATTTAACCTATACTTAAGAATAAACTACAATACACAAAGAACCAGCCGAAATCGTACATGCGATACGATACCGCCAAATTCAAATGTCCTATTGGACCTAAACCTGTCGGGATCATTACCCTATTCCCGACATATTGCCCGCCACCAAAAATGATATACAGGAGCTATATACAGAGAACAAAAAAAGGACATCGAAATCAAAGATCACCTTGTTTAATCTTTGATCTCCAAAGATCCACGGAACTCATAGCCGCCCTCCTTTTGGGACGAGCGCCACCTGAAGCCTGAGGAGGATCATCCTTCTCATCATCAGCTGCCCCACCTTGAGGAGCACTGTCACCAGCAGTCTCCCGCGGAGGGGTATCAGTAGAGACGCCAGGATCATCCGGCAGTTCTACATCCTGCTCCAAGGGATATAACCTTACGACTGGGCGAGTAGTAACCCCAGTCGAAGTTCGTATTCTAGCAACCCTTATAAGACCATCAATGCCCTGGAACAAATCGATAATCCTCCCAAGCTTCCAAAATAACCTAGGACGCTCATTATGAATCAGGACGATATCCCCGATATGAGGCCATCGTTGATTCGTCCCTTTGATCTTATTAGAGTGACGCTCGCGAAGAGACAGCAAATATTCTTGGGTCCACCATTTACATAGATCGTCTGACACCTTGTTTACATACTGGTAGCGACGACGTGTGGCGTCAGCATTGCCGAACGTAGGGTCATGCAGATCTTCGTCATTTACGGATGATCTAGGAAAGGTATTAAGGGTTCGTCCACGTGTTAGCATAGAAGGCTAAATGGGTAAGAGGTCATCAACATCTGCCGAGGTATAGGTCAAGGGCCTGTCGTTGACTGACATCTCAATTTCTATTAAGATGGTTTGCAACTCCCGTCTGGTCACCAGTGCCCTTCCTAATACCTTCTTCATGGTAGATTTGATGATACCGATTGTTCTCTCCCAAATCGCCCCGAACCATGGTGCACGTGCTGGTATAAATCTCCACTGACAACCCTTTCCAGTGAGGGTAGCCACAACTTGCGGGTCATCCATTAAACTCTGGAGATATTTAGAGGCCCCGACAAAACAAGTCGCATTATCGCTCATAATAATTTGAGGGAAACCATTGCGGCCTGCAAAGCGTCTTAGAGTATGCAAAAACCCCCCACTGGATAGGTCGTCAATCAATTCAATATGAATCGCTCTGGTTACCGCACATGTGAATAGAACGGCATATAGCTTTATGATATTACCGGGCGATTCTCTAACATGAATCACTCCGGTGTAGTCTACCCCGGTTACCTGAAATGGTTCAGTCCTTTGTACCCTGAACTCAGGCAAGGGAGGTAGATCAACTGGGGAGTAAGGCTTACCCTGTAATCTTTTACAGATAGTACAGCTATTGTGGATCCCTTTAATTGCTTGTCGCATCTTAGGGATCCACCAACGTTGTCGCATATACGCCAGAACATAATTTACGCCATAATGTAGGCAGGCCCTATGGCATTGGCGAATCAACAGTTTGGTAATCAAATGAGAGGAGCTAAGGAGGACAGGATATTTCGCAGAATCAATAATGTCCGCCTTTTGTATCCTGCCTCTACACTTAATTATGCCTCCTTCCATATATAATCCTAGCTGCCTCATTAAGTTTGAGGGTTTGGCCTTTGACTCCTTGCTCAGGATTTGATGTTCAGTAGGATAAGATTCCCTTTGTACTAAATATATTAGTTTTGCTTCTGCTGATCTCAATTCATGGAGTCTGATATGCTTCGAATCTTCACTAAGGAAAGACCTGTGAGCCCGACTTCTCATGTTGTTAATGAAACGGTATATCCATGCAAATACCCGTATTACTTGATCATAGCTGCCATAACGTTCCCACTCTACCAACTTGTTATCCTGAGGTGTAGTACTCACATTCGAACTACTTAACACATTATCTTGGGGCCGACTTGAAGGATCAGATATGCATTCCCTGAAATCCTGGGGCCATTCAGTTGGAGATATAAGCCATGGAGGTCCATGCCACCAAATAGAGGATGACATAAACTGTTGCGCCGAGATCCCCCGAGAAATTATGTCACTGGGGTTATCCCTGGTGCTCACATAGCGAAATTTAGCAGTAGGAACTAAGTTATGTATCTCATCAGTGCGATTAGAAACATAAACAGGTAACACTTTCTGGCTGTGTACCCATGAAAGCGCTATTTGACTGTCGCTCCAGACATAGACGTTATTAATCTGTAGTATGTCTTGTAGTATGTTTTAATACGAACAGGAGTGGTGGAACTGTCCTTTTGAATCCCATGGTGAGCAAGGTAATGGATGTTATCCCCATACTCACTGAGATCTACTCTTTCCACAAATCCACGTTGTACCTGCTCGGCTAAAACTGCCGCACAAGTCTCGCAATAATTTGGATCCTTGACAAACTGCTTCTGAAGGCCACGTAAGCTACCAAGTGCTAGATGGAAATTAGTAGGCAATTTACTCTTGTTATCATTCCAAGGGAGCCTTACCACATACTGGCTCCCGACAGAGTCATACGTTACAGTCTCTTCATACGAGCTTAACGCTAGCTTCGACTCACGATCAAGTTCATGTGGGTCAATTCCAATATTGTCCAAGTCCCATAGCTTATCTATATCAGTACATGTATTATCAGGCACATTTGGCCTAATATATTTATCTATGGGGCTTACTGCTACCTTGAGGACCGTAACCACCTCCACCTGTGTGTCTTGAGAGGAAGTGGCATAGGATCCAGAAATGGCATACCCTTGGATCGTGGGGAGCATTATAAGCTTATCTACCCGCCGATATCCAGGGTGAACCAGGTCGTAGTAATAATCAGCTCCGACCAGTAGCATAATACCATTGTTAGCAGAGAGTTGATCATCAGCCAGTTTATATTCCTTGCTTCTGAGATATTTCAAATGTGGTTGAATCTCTGATGCTATATAGAAACTGGGTAGTGTGTCGACCACAACAGCCTTGATGGGACATACCTTTCTTCTACAAACATAGGAAATCTCCACGATATCATAGTCACTGGAATCTATTTCACCAGTGAAACAATGGAGACGCAAATTCTCTTGACCCTTGCTGGTACACTTGAGCTGGGGTAATGATAACCGCAGAACGAATGACCTCTGTGAGCACTGGTCAAGTAAGGTGCGTGTCATTATAGTATTATTATTACTCCCCACTACTGGCAGCATCATAGTAGGAAGCAATTGACATTCTCGAGAAGCAATGGACATGGCAGATACTTTATCACCCTCGCTCTTACCTTTCTCATGTGACTCTTTGGGGGTTTTCCCCTTTTCTTTGCCGTCGTGCCGATCAGACTGGGTGCAAAGGGAAAACTAATGTTTCCCCTTGCAATACTTACAAGGTTTGATGTAGGAATTGGTGCAAGTACTGTTGAAGTGGTCTCTTGCCAGACAGCTGGTACATAACTTAAGCGATTTAGCCTGGCCAATCTTCTGTGTAGCCTTAGGATACTTAGGACACTGGTACCACAGATGACCGTGGACACTGCACAACTTGCAACCTAATGGTATTGGCCTTTTCTGTTTAGGAGAAGTTTGTACTGGGAAAGCTGCAGTAGATGGCGACATCTCCACTTGTCGGTAGTGTCCAGTACTCTCCATATTGAAGACTTCAGTCTGGTACACCTGCACCAACGCTTCCAAGTTTAGTGGAGAGTTGCTTAGTTGTCGTCTTACGATTTCCTTTAGGGGAGAGGGTATCTTATTCAAGATATTAACACTAAATATTTCCTCCTTGGTGATGGCCATTGTCTCCATAGATCAGATGAGGCTCTCAAAGGAGGCATAGTACTCCTTTAGGTCCGTCACATCATAGGATGGAGGATCTAGCGTGAAGAAATTAGTAATTAACGCAGTCTTGATGACTTCCTCTCTCCCGTAAGTTCTCTTCAGCAACTCCACTGCAGACTCGTAGCTTATAGCTTCTAGCTTGTACCCACCGACCAACTTCAATGCCTCCCCTTTCAATTGACCACGGAGATATGTGAACCTTTGGATGGATGCGAGTGTTTTATTATGATGGACGGAACACTCAAAGATATCCCAAAATCCAGTCCAGGTAGCCGAATCCCCGGAAAAGGTAGGCAAAGTAAGCTTCGGCAGGTTAAAACCAGTCGCCTTTGGTGTACCGGTATCCTTAACAGGGGTTGATTCTTGGGTGGAAGATAGTCTGGCTAAGGCTGTATTAACGTCCTCAAAGTACTCAAGATCTGCCGACATTTCTTCTTCCACATCGTCAGTAATTGTCAAAAAACCATATACCTGCTGAGCGTAATTATCGTAAGTGTCTAGCGATTTAGTAACAGTAGCGAATTTACCCTTTATTTGATCAGCCGTGGCACTTAATAAAAATTCATCAAGATCTCTTAACACCTTACGAGCGGCCTATGCGGTTTATTTATATGTACCGCACAGCGGGGTGTTTTTAGCCAAAATAGGGCTGTTTACGTGATCATTTTCATGCCTAAATAAGACCCAGAACGTAAAACAAGTACCTATCCCTGAAAGGGCATAAACAGAGCTTTCGAATGACACCATAACGATCCTTGTATGATGGATAGTTTTCTTGCAATAACCGTGCAACGCGAGTGCAAAAAGCAGGTAATTCGGTACTTTCGGTACATAATTGAGTATGTAGCGAGTGAGAGAGGGAGGAGGGAGCTGAGATTTGTGTCAGTAGGTTCGCCGCGGTGGTCTGGAGCAGTCATACGCTCGCTAGTCTCCTGCCACCACTTGTCTCTCTCTCTCAGCCACATTACGTGCTGAAATTGCCACTCGACCTATGTCGAGCGCCGCCACATAGTCCAGCTTTTTTTAACTCGACTTATGTTGCTCGCCGCTAATTAAGGGTTAAACACCTATTTAAACTTCCCTTCATCTCTCCCTTAAGAATCTTAAGTTTCTTTAAATCTGTCATCGATAAGTCTATTAGGCCATTAACTCTCTAAACTATAAAGCAACTATTACACAAATTAATTTAAATAAAAAAATGTGGCAATAGCATTGCCACTCCCAATTTGGAAACGGTCATTAGGCTACTAGCTGCAGTAGGATGAATTAATGGAGCAAATCGACAAATAGCAGAAACAAACTAGGGCTAGAGAAAGAAGGGTAAATGAAAAGAACTGACTAGTAATAAGTATTAGGCCTAGCCCAGCTGCCCATCCCACAATCATGAGGTCTGTTGGCTGTCAATCGCTTAGGAATCAACAGAGACCGAACCCCATGACCGTAATTAGGCAACTAGGCTATACAATTTAATTAAATGAGTCACATGAGAACCCTCCCCACCGGCAAAATGTAACTAAATGAGTCTCATGATAAAACACAACGAACACCACAGGCACACCACCAAAGCGAAATGAACAGCTACCACAGACACCTGTAGGCCTAGCCTGCCTAGCCTAGCCTAGCTTAGCCTACTAGCAAGAAATGGTGCCCGACGAAATTACCCCTAACCAATCACTAGCTTAGCTAACCCACCATAAAAAGGCCAAGGAACACACGCCCCAAAAATCTGGAAACTAGCCCCAAAAAAGATAGGGACGGCGCCTAAATGGTAAAAAAACACGAGGGAAGAAGCTGGGTCTAAACTAGGGAACGGCAGTCGGCCTAACAACGCGCGAGGCGGCAGCCATTTGTAAGCCCACAAGCGTCAAGGAAGCAAACAAAACGGTACTACGGTAAGGAAGCCTTAGGGCACGAAGGACCATTATTTGTCGGGAATTTAGATAAAGAGGTTAAATTGCATATCACTGGTACATGAAATATCCCAACAAATAGTTATAATATAATTACCAATGACGTAGTCGATGGGTGTAATCCAGTCCCCCACACGCGGCTAATTCAATTGCATGACATGTAGGAATGTTCACATAATACAATATCGATACAATGAACTTAGCTTAGAGGACTGGTGATGTAGGACTGTTGTTAACCCTTAAAAAGCGGCTCACCACATAAGTCGAGTTAAATAAAGCTGGACTATGTGGCGGCGCTCGACATAGGTCGAGTGGCAATTTCAGCACGTAATGTTGCTGAGAGAGAGAGACAAGTGGTGGCAGGAGAGTAGCGAGCGTATGACTGCTCCAGACCACCGCGGCGAACCTACTGACACGAATCTCACCTCCCTCCTACCTCTCTCACTCGCTATATACGGAATTGTATCGGGAAAGTGGCTAATTACCTGCTTTTTGCACTCGCGTTGCACGGTTATTGCAAGAAAACTAGCCATCATAAAAGGATCGTTATGGTGTCATTCGAAAGCTCTGTTTATGCCCTTTCAGGGATAGATACTTGTTTTACGTTCTGGGTCTTATTTAGGCATGACAATGATCACATAAACAGCCCTATTTTGGCTAAAAACACCCCGCTGGGCGGTACATATAAATAAACCGCATAGGCCGCTCGTAAAGGGTTAATATTGTTATAGATTAATATTTGTAGCACATGGTGAACTGTGGGTTTAGTCAGAGCCGGGGGGGGGGGGGGGATAGATGTTGGCTGTATGGTGTTGATTGAGAGACTAGAGGGCCGGCGTCCGATCGTTTTGCGAAATTACATATGGCTGCCGGCTCATAATAATTATAACCCATAACTTGGTTTCATGATACATCTAGAGTTGATGTAGATATTTATACATTACAGTTAATATTTAACCTATACTTAAGAATAAACTACAATACACAAAGAACCAGCCGAAATCGTACATGCGATACGATACCGCCAAATTCAAATGTCCTATTGGACTTAAAACTGTCGGGATCATTACCCTATTCCCGACAGACGTAGTAATCAAAGCAATTCCGATTTTATATAATACTGAATATTTTGTCTGCTCACAGTCCCCGGCCCTACCTCCCGCATCCTCAGTTAAATTGTTTTCAGACTGGTCAAAAAATGACGGCCTTAATGATGTTAAATTGTTGCAGGGGCTTACCCTCGAACTAAACACTGTCCCGCGGCGGGACGATTCAGGTCTTCCAGTGATACACATAGAAGGAGAGGGATTGGGGCTGTGGGCTGGGTGGGGACAAGAGGCCCAGCTGTTTGCTAGCACCATAACTAATAAAAGCAGCCACCAGCTGCCGCCGGAAGATCATCATTGGTTTTCCATGTCAGTAGGCCAGGCAAAAGGGGTCCCACAGTGCATATTAGACTTTCTGAGTGCCCCAAAACTTTTGTTGTGTCAGTTAGCAGAGCCATTTAGTTCTCCTACACAGCTTCAAATAGATAAAGATTTCAAAATGAGACAGAGAGCCTGGAGGCTGTTATCGCAGTTCCTACTCAGTCGTCAATTAGCTGAATCATTAGCAAGGACGATTGAGTCAGTGATGGATACCAGTACTCACAAAGCGCTATCTTTGACTAGGCGCGTCTTGTTGCAGAACGCTGTTCAGTCTCTTGGGGATGTTTGTACAGCCTTGTTTGAGGCTGTATGGGTACGCCTAGATCTGAGGGTGTATCTGGTCAAGAAGCTCCCTGATGAGCTAGGCAGACGTTTAATATTATCTGATGTATTTACTGTAACTCTTGCCTCCACAGGTACCTGGTGCACCGTCAATTGCTTGTTGGACTCTAGCCGTGCCACTGCTTCTAAACAGAAGAGTGAGTCAGCCCCTAAGGCACAGCATTCTAAGAGTAAATTTCGTGGCACGTTTCAGTCACCACAGTACAGTAAGACGCAACCTCGCCCCGGAAGCAGTGGCACAGCTAGAGGCAACGGTCAGTCCAGGGGTAAAGGGAGGTGGTTTAGGGGTCAATCTAAGGGAAAACAAACAGGCAATTATAGCAAAGCCTCTCGCCCTCCTAGCAGTCATAGTGAGTAAACTCCCTCCCAATAAAAAAAACTGAAGCACCACGATGCTCTCTCACTCCCAGGGCCGCGAAAAGGCGCGTTCGAGTGCAGCTCTGCCGGACATAACCAGTTTCGAGACTGGCAATTTCCGGGTATGTTATCGGGCATAGCCTCGGGGGACATGGACAAGGACAGTAGTTTGCAAGGGCCTCTCTTGGAGGTGGTCCCGGCGACCTCGTTTACGTATCCCAGTAGAATCAACTCATGTTTCATTAGAGGTGGGATCCCTCATCCAGGAGATGGTGGAAAAGCAAATCACTGTCCCAGTAAGTTCAACTCAGCCTGTCTACACGTCCCGGTAATTCGTGGTGCCCAAAAGGGAAAGCATTCAGATGAGGCCGATCATAGATCTGTCTTCTCTGAATCGATTTATTCACAATCAGTTATTCAGGATGCTGACGGTGAATCAGATCAGGCTGACACTGCCGCTGCAAGGTTGGATGTGTTCCTTAGATCTGACAGATGCCTACTGGCACGTCACTATAAACAAACAATTTCAAAAGTACCTAGCTCTGCGCAAAGGGAATCAGACGTTTGTTTTTCAAAGAATGCCCTTTGGTCTAAATCTTGCACCTCGTATATTCACCAAGCTAGTCCGACAGGCTTTGCTACCATTGCTGAAAATAGGAATCATGATTTTCTGGTATCTCAACGATTGGTTAATAGAAGCGAATTCCAA
The DNA here is from genome assembly GCA_032716605.1 of Paralithodes platypus. Taxonomy (NCBI): domain Eukaryota; kingdom Metazoa; phylum Arthropoda; class Malacostraca; order Decapoda; family Lithodidae; genus Paralithodes; species Paralithodes platypus. Next base: position 529,499 of record CM064526.1, read on the forward strand.
AATTGCATGCCTCGACAATGTACATCAGGTCATTTCTCATATCAAAACCCTGGGGTTCAAGGTGAACTTGGCAAAGTCCAACTTGACTTCCACGAGGGCCATCCAGTGGGTGGGTCTGCAGTGGGACACCGAGCTTCTTACTCTGAGTCAGAGTGTAGACAACAAACAGAGGGTTTGCAAGAAACTCTTTCTGTTTCTACACTCTCCGACTACCATGAGGAGGGTTTGGGAGTCTCTCATAGGGTCACTCAACTGGATCAGGATGACGGTTCCGTTAGGTCGTCTAAAGTTCAAGAGGCTATTTTTGGAGGGAAACAAGTACTTTCCGCTGTTGCCGGCGGAGACACTATGGCAATTCCCGAAATTAATCCACAACCAGCTGGCAGCCTGGGCGAAGCTAGAAGTATTACACTCCTCTTTGGCATGGACAACTCCTCCGCCGACAGTCTGGATAGACACAGACGCATTGGGTACCCTGGGATGGGGGTACCAGTCAAACCTGGGCCATCAAGATCAGAGTCTATGGTCCAGGTACAAAGACCTTCACCACATAAACGCCAAACAACCATTAATCCCTCCATTCTTTTTACAGGAGCACGGCTTAACTTTAGCGGGAAAGTCAATAGCCTTCCGGATGGACAATCTGAATGCGGTCTCATGTATTCAGAAGCAAGGGTCAGCGAGATCTCGAGTGTTACAAGGGTTGTCGGAAAAGATCTTTCTGCTAGCCGAAAAGCTATAGATGTATCTTCACGCAACATATCTCCCCGTCGTAGCGAATGTCTGGGCAGACGCTCTGTCTCGGCAACAGAGCACACTAGTAGAATGGTCTCTCAAGCAAAACATCTTTCAAGAGATGATTGCAGAGCAATACCGTCCACAAATGGAATTTTTCGCGTCAGAGATAACTCACAAGTTGCCTCAGTTCCTCACACGCTGGACAAAGACCCCGGCGGGAGGACCAGAAGCCTTTCTGGTGAAATGGAACAAATGGAACTCCATTTTTCTGCTTCCACCTACAGACGCATCCTTAATGTGCAGAGTAGTTCACGAACTACGCGATTATCGAGGCGTAGTCTCGATGATAGCGCCTTTGTGGCCGGCCCAAGTTTGGTACACACAGCTGAAGACGTGGTGCGAGAACCCGGTGTCACTCCCGATCTCGTACTTCCACTTAGACACGATTGGAAACCTCAACACCGCGCTAACTTTCGGCTTGTGGACATTCAGAGGGCTAAATGGCTAAATTAATTTGAGGAGAGCGTGACTCACAAATTAATTATTCAGTATACTACCTCAACCCAAAGACAGTACCAATCACATTGGAAGGCCTTTACTACCTGAATCACAGAAACTGACCAACAACAGTCCTCAGTGTCGTTAATATTCAAATATTTAGATTATCTTTTCGAAAGTAAATCTTTGTCAGTAATCACTTTAAGGAACCATCTCACGGCTAATAGGAAGCCTTTTTCGATTTAACTAGACTTTCAATACCTGAGGCGGAGGAGAAGGGGTTCATGCGTGCATGCTTCCGGCTTCGTCCCCCACCGCGCCAACTCATGCCCACCTGGTCTCTAGATCAAGCCCTATCTTTACTTCACTCTCCGAAGTATTGTCACAATCCTACATTTGAGCTACGTTTAAAGAAGGCTGTTTTTCTTATGGCCCTGGCCACGGGTAATAGGGTATCTGAGTTGGCTGCGATGAGTTCGGAACCATCTTGCCTTAGGTTTTCACGGCGCGATATGAGTGTCCATATAGCACCTACACCAAATTTCGTAGCAAAAAATTAGCATGCTGATCATGTATTTACTGAGTTCGAGGTACCATCCCTCAAGCATGGCGACAGGCACCATCTTTTATGTCTAGTGAAGTCGTTAATCTTATTTATGCAGGAATCTCGACCAAGTCAGGCCGGGTCCCTCTGGGTGTCACGAGCAGGTACACGCTTACTGAAGCAGCAATTAGCAGCTTTGTTGGTAGAAGTCATACGTGAAAGTAATCCGGGTGCTGTTGGGCGAGCACACGATATTTGTAAATGGGCAGCTTCGCTCCAGTTTTAAAAAAAAATATTCTTTGGATGACATTCAACAGACCAACTTATGGTCTTCTAACCATACCTTCATCATGCGGTACCTGTCTGTTAACCTCACGAAACCAAATTTGCAATGTATAGCTCTTAGGCAGAAAGTCTAGATTTAAGCTTGTTGAAAGAAGGGGGGGGGGGGGGGGGGGGCGTTCAGCTGAGATCTCCTGTCTGCTTTCCATGAATTTATATACACATGTGTAGAAGTTAAGGTTTCATGTAATACCTATTTTTCCTAAGACTTAATTATTCTACTCAGGAGCAATTTTAATTCTAAGTACATACTATTTTGTAATAGAGTACAAATATGAGTACTTTTATTTTTGGATAAATCAGAAGTACATATTTTTGAGCACCTTTATTTTTGTGATAAAAAATAATTTACACATTGTTACATATTCTATATGGATAGTCTATGTGTGCATTAATCGACTGTTTTCTATAAAAACGTAAGGGTTACAGCACTTTTCAGGTTTACTTTAAGAACGCTACCTTTACCATCTTTTATATTTTGTAATTAAACTTGATCTGTTTGTGCGTGTTTATCTCGACCTAAGTAGTCTGTTAGGTGTTATTTGATATTCTTGATGAATGTCCCCCTCCAGACTTGTGACATCAGGCGCATCGTCAATGATGGAGGGGCCACTAATAAATTATAGGTTTGAGTCCCGAAGGGAAGAATGTAAACCTAATATTTAGTAGTGGCCCCGGAATCATTGACGATTCCGGCCCTCCCACCCATCACCTTCCCATTCATCTGCTGTATTGCTAAGAGAGTCTTGATATATCAGTGAAGGACGTAAAGCCCAGCGAAAGGGCTAGGAACGCACAAGGACAACAGCAGACGCATGAGAAGCGCACTCTGCCAGATTACGTTTTAAATTTAAATTTTCTTATTTAATTATTTTTTACTGTTTTTTTCAGTAGTGGCATTCACATCATTATAGGAAGAGTCCGTGAGTGTTTTTGAGCGTTCGCTCATGAAGATTTGGAAATCTCTACATTTTAGGCTCCTAGGCGGGTCGTTTGAACGGCTAGCCAGGGGTTGAAAGATTGGCCATATCATTTGTAAGGCTCATCGTAAATGATTCCGGGGCCACTACTAAATATTAGGTTTTCATTCTTTCCTTCGGGACTCAAACCTATAATACTATCTATTGAAAAGCAAGTTCCGTCCAAAAATCGATTAGGAGAGTTATAATTGCATAAAGAAAAACACAGGTGATCCACAAATTTGTATAAGTGACTGTACATTATTGTTTCCACTGCAAGTATATTACTCAAAACCTATATGAGAGTAGCACTAATGATTTGATGTAAAATACTAAGCATAACTTGTAATACGCATCCACGTAAATATTTACTTCCACTGCAAGTAGGGCTACATAACATATATGAAGAACCGTGTAATTGAAAAAATTCAAAGAATACATGGTGAAATATGTGGATTAATATATATATATATATATATATATATATATATATATATATATATATATATATATTCTATTTTTTATTAATTTCACAACAACACCAAACACCTCCAATGAAATTATTGAAAGCATATAATTATGTGATCCACCAGGATTCGAACCCGGGTTATCACACACAGATTTTTAGACACCTGAACCATTACACCACCAACACGGTTAAAGGTTTATGCACATGCCTACGACTTATTATCCATTCTCAAATACTGGATATTAATGTAATCATATTCATATTCCCACCGCACTATGGTAGCCTAATGTTTAAGTGAGAGGAAAGCATATTCATGGGGCACAGATAATTTAGAACGGCCTCGCTACGAAATATCCCTGAACCTACTGATATATAATCTATTTTTTATTAATTTCACCACAACACCAAACACCTCCAATGAAATTAATGAAAGCATAAATGTCATCCACCAGGATTCGAACCCGGGTTATCACACACAGATATATATATATATATATATATTTTCTTTAACCCTTCTTTAGCGGCCTATGCGGTTTATTTATATGTACCGCCCAGCGGGGTGTTTTTAGCCAAAATAGGGCTGTTTACGTGATCATTTTCATGCCTAAATAAGACCCAGAACGTAAAACAAGTATCTATCTGTTACGGCTGGATCGGCAATACATATTCGGGATTCTTGATCGTAGGACAGAAATGGCTTAAGTGACAACGACACGCTCGATTCCAGTCCCAAATACTATATGCTCCAGACAACAAAAGCACCAACGCCCTACAGAGTTATCGTCTACGGTAACGAGGTACCTTAACTCGGCGAAAGTGTACAACAGGGGTAGGCTATGAGGCTAAACTCCCTCAGACATTTATAGGTTACGTTATTACTAAAGAAATGCAATACTCAAGAAACTACGTTAATATTAAGCCTCTAATAATGTAGAATAGAAGCAGGCTAAAGGTATGACAGTGAAATGCTAAATGACAAATGTACACGCCTACTTGAAAGCGCGTGCACTACACTAACTGTCCCCTACTAACATGCACTAGCATGTAGCATACAAGATGTTCATGATCCAGTAGATACCTAATAATACACATGGGAGGAACATAAACAGTAGTCACTTATTATAATAATGAATCTATACTTGGAATAACTGAAAGGTTGCAGGCAACAGTACTGCGCCGGTAGCCTACTACCGCATAGGCTACTTCGCTTCTCTCACTCTGTCTCCCCTCCGAGTCCGTATGCGCCCTACGCAACAGAACTCCGGACACAGCAGCAAAACGACAGTGCAGTTAATTGATACATGAAAGTATTAATAGTGTTGTCTTGTGTGAGTAATGTGTATTGTAAAGTGTTATAGATATATACTTAAAGAGAGCTGCAATGCATAGTAAAATAAAGATATATCCCACTCATCATCCCCATGTGTTCTAGCTAGCAGGCCAAGTCACAGGAACAACGAGTCCCAGCACCGAAAGCGAGAACCCAGGAGAAGACTGTAGAGAACACAAGGACAGATAAATTACGTTACTCTACTATACCGGCACTACGAGCGAGCTGTAGTCTCGGGTGCTACACTCGCTCCTGGCTCGGTATGCAAATCAAGGCTAAGTCCTCGTCCCTCTACAGACAACTCCTGGGCATGGTCGGGCTCTTACACATGGCACCAGTCTAGTCACAAATGGGATGATGAGCAGGGCATATAACTCGTGAACATGTAGAACGTTCACCAACTATCCTCATCAAGAAGATCGCTGTTCACATTAACCCCTTAAATCTAATACATGTAAATATATGCTTGTCCTAAGAGTAATACGAGAGGTGAGTGCTGAAACTCCTTTAGGACCTCAAGGGAAGGTTATGCATTTAAATAGAGAGAAGAATGAAATGAGAGTAATGTCGTCAGAGAGAAAGAGTGCAACCGTGAGAAGTGGGGAGAGAGAGCAAGGGATGTTAGAATCTCAAAGGTTCTAGGCAACCTAGTCCAGGAACACACAGCCAACCTCCAGGCAGTGTGCTGTACGACAACATGGGCCCAGCCCAGGCAGGCAACAATGGACTACCAACCCTATCGCGCCTAGCTATAAGGGCAAGGCTGCCAACCAGTCCATACGTCTGGCAACCACCCGGCCGGCAGCGCGGCGTGTGCTACCCTCTTGCTCTGAAGCCCAACTCACTCTCTCTCTCTGAATTCCCATTATCCTATCTATCAACTTCTCTATTGATACTACATATTAAATGGAAGGTCTCGACATGGCTTAAAACAAAACCCACCACTGGTTAGCACATGACGAGACCTTTGCAGAGATACAAAGAACATAGTTATAAGTTGTCACACTCAATATACATAGCGGCTGACGGTAGCCAGATCACGGGCGGTACAGTGGAGTACCAAGGAGTACAATCAGGTTGCGTTGCCCAGCACTGGGGTGCGTCACAGCCCCCCCAAGATTTTAGATAATCGACCTTAGAAGCATTATCAAAATCTGACAGGCAACCAACCGACCTGCTACCCTTAGCTGCCACTAATTGCAAAAGGTGCACAACAACTGAAGTGTGAATTATACATAAAACACAATATTGCATGCATCATGCTACAACAATAAAGAGTTACAAAACTAAAAAAAAGAAAGAGTTTTCTCGTTTATTTTATTGTTTTATAATCTTTTTGGACGGCGTTATGATAGCCTAATTTTACTCCTGCTCAACCCACACACCGTGCACGACTATCTTGGATCATCAACCCTTGATAGACAATCTGCTATCACGTTCTCACTCCCGGCAATATGCTGAATGTTGAGATTATACTCTTGGAGCATTAGGGACCACCTGGTCAACCGCATATTCCGATTGTGAAACTGATTTAGGAATTTCAAGGGATGATGGTCCGTATAAATCGTCACTACCGGGCCGTAGGCTGGAACATAAACTTCGAAATGTTTGAGCGACAAAACGATAGCCAGAAGCTCCTTCTCTATAGTCGAGTAATTCCTTTGTGCCGAATTAAACTTGCGAGAAAAGAAGCTCACTGGGTGTTCCAAGCCCTCGGAATCAGTCTGCAGTAACACTGCCCCGGCACCCACACCGCTGGCATCAGTCGCCAGCTGAAAACTCCTGGAGAAGTCTGGGGCCCTCAAAATCGGATGTGTACACAGCAGGTGCTTGACTAGGTCGAAAGCCCTCTGACACTCCGCAGCCCAACAGAACTTCACTGACTTCGACAGTAGATCAGTTAACGGTGCTAAGACAGTAGAGTATCCCCGGATGAAGCGCCTATAATAGCCTATCATACCTAGGAACCGCATGACCTGGCGCTTAGTGGTGGGCCTGGGAAACATATTGATAGCCTGTATCTTGCTCAGGGGGGGGCACACCCGGCCTAACCCGACCACAAAGCCAAGATACTGCACAGTAGCCTTTACAAACTCGCACTTCCTCAGGTTCACCACCAGCCCAGCATCGTGCAACTTCCTAAACAGGGTCTCTAAGTGCCTTAGGTGATTTTCAAAATCGTCATCATATACTATCACGTCATCAAGGTAGACCGTGCAGTTAGGGATTTCGTCACAAATATCGTTCATCAGGTTTTGAAACGTGGCAGGTGCGTTCTTAAGCCCATAAGGCATTACGTTACATTGGTAGGTCTTGCCATCTACCACAAAACCACAAACTTGCTTAGCTCGGTCCGACAGGGGTACTTGCCAGTAGCCTTTTACAAGATCAATTTTAGTAAGGTACTTTGCATTCCCTATCTTGTCCACGCTGTCGTCAACTCGAGGCAAAGGGTAAGGGTTGGTGGTGGTCAAGCCATTTAGCCTACGAAAATCTATGCAGAACCGCACCTTGCCGTCAGGTTTTGGCTGCAACGTGACGGGTGATGTCCACTTCACATAACCTTCAGTGATCATCCCTCTCTCAACCATGTACTTTAACTCCTCCCGTAAAGCTGGCAACTTTACCGGGGGCACACGGTAGGGCACTGACTTGAAGGGCTCATTATCACCGACGTCCACGTCGTGCGTTACCTGAGTAGTGAGACCTGGGTGTTCGGCGAAAACAGAGGGGTATGACCTGAACAGGCCTAGGACAGCAGCACCCTGGTGCTCAGGCAGGTGACTTACAGCTTGCCTAGCCTCTTGTTCAGTATTCCCCGCCCACTGTTCCGCGGAAATGACACAGTCCCAGCTATCCTCCTCAGCAGCATGACTGTCCCCACCTCCTTCTCCACCCTGGCCGCTGCAGGCCAGCACAGGGACAGTGAGAGGCTCTGAGGGGCGTCTCACATACTCTTTCATGAGGTTAACATGACATAACTGATGTTTTTTTCCTACGGTCAGGTGTTGCAACGAGATAATCAAGGTCGGACAGTTTCTTAGCCACCACATACGGCCCAATGAACTTGGCAGAAAGGGGGTGTCCAGGCAAAGGTAAAAGCAACATTACCTCCTGACCCACCGAAAACTCCCGAAGCTTCACCTTGGCGTCATACTGGTGCTTCATGACCGCCTGTGCATTAACCAAGTTATTACCTGCCGCTGCCATGCAACCTATAAGTCTCTCCCGGCTCTCAAGGACATATTTAAGTACAGACCCCGGCTTCTCTTCGCCCTCCCAGATCTCTTTCACCATACTTAAAGGTCCTCTCACATTATGGCCAAAGACTAGCTGATTTGGACTGAACCCCAGGCTCTCTCCTGGGACTTCACGTGCAGCGAACAGAACATACGGCAGACCCAAATCCCAATCAGTGTCATGTTCTGCACAGTAACAGCGTAGCATACTCTTCAGGGTCGAGTGCCACCGCTCCAAGACTCCCTGACTCTCGGGATGGTAGGCTAACGACACTACAGAACATATACCGTGCAACTGAAGGGTTTGCTTGAACAATTTGGATGTAAAATTGCTCCCCTGGTCTGACTGCACCTCACGTGGAAATCCATAACGGGAACAGAACAATAATAAGTTTTTAACAACTGCCTTTGCCGAGCCGTTTCTCATGGGGTATGCGTCCGGGTATCTCGTAGCCACATCCATGATTGTCAACAGGAATTTATTGCCACTACTAGTAGGCGGGAAAGGGCCAACCAAATCTACTACAACTTTGCTGAACGGAGGCCCGGTGACAGGTATGGGAAACAAAGGTGCCTTCGGGATTGTCTGGTTAGGCTTCCCCGTTGTCTGGCAGGTCGCACACCCAGCCACCCATGCACAGACATCAGCCTTGACCCCAGGCCACCAGAAAAACCTGCCCAATGCCGCCAATGTTTTTGTTACCCCCAAATGACCCGCCACCGGCACATCATGCGCCAGACACAATAAGGACTCTCTATACTTATTTGGAACAACCACCTGGTCTACTACCCTCGCACCGCCCTCCCACTTCGATTTGGGGTCTAAAAATCTGCGGTACAATATCCTGTTGAGCCTAAAGAAATCTCCCGGCTTCGCATCCCCATCTTCCTCCAACTCTATGGCACCATTGCTATAACGAGCTAGGCTAGCGTCTTGCAGCTGCTGCTCACTTATGTCCCCGGGCGTCAATGCATCAAGATGGTTTTGTAATAAGACATTACCCCGGCTAGTAGGCTCTACTGCCTTAGTGGCTCTCGCTACAGCTCTTGCCTCACGCGAAGTCTTACCCAACTCTGCCTTGTTACACACCATCTCTGGGCCAGAGTCGACTCCCGTGTTTATTATAGGTCCAAGTACCGAATCACCGAGAAGTGCAGCAGAATCAATGTCCCTTTTCCTGCCCTTAGCAACCTTCTCCTGATCCTTCCTCCACTGTCCCCGAGGTTGAGTGCTAGGCTGTGCAGGATCCGCAGAGCGAGATCGGGTTACCACACAGGCCATCTCATCCTGTTGGCACCTCCCAACCCAATCCCGATTCTCACCATCCACGTCGGCCGCCCTCTCGGCAACGACTAAGGGTGGAGTCCCGGAAGTGGGCACCGCAAAGTCGTTGCCGAGAAGAAGGTCGACGCCCTCAACTGGCAAACACTCAACGATCCCTACATCCAGCTCCCTGCACACCTCTCCCACTCTCAACTCCAACCTCACAAGTGGGTATGACCTCGTAGCATTTATACCCTGCACCACAACAACTCTGGCCGCATTTATCGGTTTCCCTGTGAAGTTCCTCAACAAAGTTTGCGAAGCCCCCGTATCCCTCAACAAGTCAACCCTCCGTAGTTCACTCCCCCAGCTCACAAACCCGTGTCCCCGATGGCTACAGAAAGTGTCCCGGACAGGTGTCGAGCCTTCCGTACGCTTCTTTACCGCGTGTGCCTCAGCTGCTGACAACCTACCCCGGGCAGTTGCTGCAGCCTTCAGAGACACACCGATACTGTGAACCAATGACACCGGCTTAGCGGGAGTGTTACTAGGGAACTCACGTGAATAATGGCCTAGCTTCTGACATTTGTAACATTTCACATCCCCAATGGGCTTCTTCCCTTGTGCGGGCGAAGAAGGGGCCTGACCTTTAGTAAACGGGAGAGGCTTGTGTTTGTAGGTGTTATTAGGTGCAATGCTTTTAGTGTGGTTATGTGTGTCATAGGATTTGTTATTATCGAAAACTCTGGTGGGTGGGGTATAGCGCCCCTTCTGCCCTGACTCAGCCCTCTGAGCGGCACCGCAACCACGAATCAATGATAATCTGAGGTCTGCCATCTTGGCAGCCTCCTCTACTGTCTTGGGACATTTTTCCTTAATGTTCAGCGTTAGATCGGTTCCAGTACATTTGTAAAACTGTTCCAGATAGAAAAGTTGCTTAATTTCCTCAGCCGACTCTGCGTGCTCGGACCGAAACCAGTTATTACATGCATCTGTTAAGTCCCGTGCGTGCTCCATAAAACTGACGTCGCTCTTCTTATTCACGCCACGGAACTTCAATCTATAAGTTTCGGGTTGCAGTTCGTAGGCCCGGAGCACAGCCTCCTTCACCAGTCCATACACGACACTCTCGTCCAGTGACAGTGCATCGTAGGCTTTCAACCCCTTACCCACTAGACGTGATGAAACTAATGCTGCCCATTTAACCTCCGGCCAGTCATACTCACGACACTTCTTTTCGAAACGAGCAAAAAACTCAGTCACTGCTGTCTCATCAAATGCGGGTACTAACTTAATTAAATGCGAAAGTGAGTCTGTAACCCGGTGCCCACCACCGAGATGACGCCCCGTGGTCTCTACTCTAGACTTCTCGACATCCATTTCAGCCTGGTACCTGGTTGCATCCTGATTGGCTTGGATTCTAGCAACCTCTATGCGTTCTATACTAGCCTGTTGTATCTGAGTCTCCTGCAGCTTAAACTTAGCTAGTTCTAGCTGAAATAACATCTCAGGAGACAGGCCTGGGGGGGGAGAGCACAAAATGGGGGATCCACACCGAGACGTGTTTACGGGTAAGCCAGCTTGCCATTGAGAACCCTCCTGCTGCATCGTGCTAAGACTCGCTGGCTGAGGGCCCAGCTCAGGGGTAGAGTGGAATGGAGGCTTGGAGGGAACCCCCCAAGACCCCACTCCACCCACCGCCCCATCGCCATCACCCAACAAACATGCCACCAAATTCTTCTTGGGCCAACTGTCAGGACAGTCCCGCCCCAAAACCGTGGCTAAACAGCGAAGACCGTAACAATCAATAGCCTGCAGGCGCTGTTCGGTCAAAGGTGTCTGCAAAAATGCCCGGGCATCCCTCTCTCCACTTATAACACTCCCCTCCCTAAATATCTGCTGTACTTGCTGGTCACTAGGCTGTACCGTGTTATCCTCCCCCGTAAATGATGAGTCATTAGACATAGTGCTGGTTATACAATTGCTGTTCATAAACAAAAAAAAGTGCTTATTACTAATTGCAGTCTCGACTCACAAAATGTTAAAGATGCTTGAATGACTCTACTCTAGACACCTAACGAAACAATCTGCAAGTCCACCAATACAATAAAGACACAATAAAAATTCCTCCAATATGCAAGAAAATTCTAGCCAGCTCTACTAGGTAGCATAGAATAGTTCTCCAAAAAACATGTGATAGGATACTACTGAATCCTGGCAAGGTCGCCATTTTGTTACGGCTGGATCGGCAATACATATTCGGGATTCTTGATCGTAGGACAGAAATGGCTTAAGTGACAACGACACGCTCGATTCCAGTCCCAAATACTATATGCTCCAGACAACAAAAGCACCAACGCCCTACAGAGTTATCGTCTACGGTAACGAGGTACCTTAACTCGGCGAAAGTGTACAACAGGGGTAGGCTATGAGGCTAAACTCCCTCAGACATTTATAGGTTACGTTATTACTAAAGAAATGCAATACTCAAGAAACTACGTTAATATTAAGCCTCTAATAATGTAGAATAGAAGCAGGCTAAAGGTATGACAGTGAAATGCTAAATGACAAATGTACACGCCTATTTGAAAGCGCGTGCACTACACTAACTGTCCCCTACTAACATGCACTAGCATGTAGCATACAAGATGTTCATGATCCAGTAGATACCTAATAATACACATGGGAGGAACATAAACAGTAGTCACTTATTATAATAATGAATCTATACTTGGAATAACTGAAAGGTTGCAGGCAACAGTACTGCGCCGGTAGCCTACTACCGCATAGGCTACTTCGCTTCTCTCACTCTGTCTCCCCTCCGAGTCCGTATGCGCCCTACGCAACAGAACTCCGGACACAGCAGCAAAACGACAGTGCAGTTAATTGATACATGAAAGTATTAATAGTGTTGTCTTGTGTGTGAGTAATGTGTATTGTAAAGTGTTATAGATATATACTTAAAGAGAGCTGCAATGCATAGTAAAATAAAGATATATCCCACTCATCATCCCCATGTGTTCTAGCTAGCAGGCCAAGTCACAGGAACAACGAGTCCCAGCACCGAAAGCGAGAACCCAGGAGAAGACTGTAGAGAACACAAGGACAGAAAAATTACGTTACTCTACTATACCGGCACTACGAGCGAGCTGTAGTCTCGGGTGCTACACTCGCTCCTGGCTCGGTATGCAAATCAAGGCTAAGTCCTCGTCCCTCTACAGACAACTCCTGGGCATGGTCGGGCTCTTACACATGGCACCAGTCTAGTCACAAATGGGATGATGAGCAGGGCATATAACTCGTGAACATGTAGAACGTTCACCAACTATCCTCATCAAGAAGATCGCTGTTCACATTAACCCCTTAAATCTAATACATGTAAATATATGCTTGTCCTAAGAGTAATACGAGAGGTGAGTGCTGAAACTCCTTTAGGACCTCAAGGGAAGGTTATGCATTTAAATAGAGAGAAGAATGAAATGAGAGTAATGTCGTCAGAGAGAAAGAGTGCAACCGTGAGAAGTGGGGAGAGAGAGCAAGGGATGTTAGAATCTCAAAGGTTCTAGGCAACCTAGTCCAGGAACACACAGCCAACCTCCAGGCAGTGTGCTGTACGACAACATGGGCCCAGCCCAGGCAGGCAACAATGGACTACCAACCCTATCGCGCCTAGCTATAAGGGCAAGGCTGCCAACCAGTCCATACGTCTGGCAACCACCCGGCCGGCAGCGCGGCGTGTGCTACCCTCTTGCTCTGAAGCCCAACTCACTCTCTCTCTCTGAATTCCCATTATCCTATCTATCAACTTCTCTATTGATACTACATATTAAATGGAAGGTCTCGACATGGCTTAAAACAAAACCCACCACTGGTTAGCACATGACGAGACCTTTGCAGAGATACAAAGAACATAGTTATAAGTTGTCACACTCATTATACATAGCGGCTGACGGTAGCCAGATCACGGGCGGTACAGTGGAGTACCAAGGAGTACAATCAGGTTGCGTTGCCCAGCACTGGGGTGCGTCACATAAAGGGCATAAACAGAGCTTTCGAATGACACCATAACGATCCTTTTATGATGGCTAGTTTTCTTGCAATAACCGTGCAACGCGAGTGCAAAAAGCAGGTAATTAGCCACTTTCCCGATACAATTCCGTATATAGCGAGTGAGAGAGGGAGGAGGGAGCTGAGATTCGTGTCAGTAGGTTCGCCGCGGTGGTCTGGAGCAGTCATACGCTCGCTAGTCTCCTGCCACCACTTTTCTCTCTCTCTCAGCAACATTACGTGCTGAAATTGCCACTCGACCTATGTCGAGCGCCGCCACATAGTCCAGCTTTATTAAATACGACTTATGTGGTGAGCCGCGTTTTAAGGGTTAATACATACGAGGTTGAAAGAAATGGCAATTTCTGCATTGGAAATTTTATTATTCAAAGTTTCCAGGTCTCTGATGAGTTTTCGCTGGGTGGCAGGAAGTAGATGAAGGAGATGAGCAAAATTCATGGTGGTACAGGGTTACATAAATGTAAATGATGATACAGGATATACGACGCGTTTCACTGGACAACCAGCATTATCAAGTAAGGAAGGAATGATATAAAAGGTAAACAGGAAGGGTATATATAGAGGGTGGAGGATCAGAGGAGGCGAAAAACAAGGGGCAAAAATCTGCTATTGGTGGAAGGGGATTCTGGAAAAGAGAAAGGGGGGAACCGCTTCACGAATGCGCACTGGATGCGGGATGGTGGTTGGTTGGTGGGGTCGAAGCTGATTGGCTGCGTGTCGAGGGGCGTGGCCTAAGTTGTGTGGTGCCTGCGGAAGACGGAGCTAAAGGAGGTAGCGAGGGGGGGTGTTAGGTACTGTAGGAAAGTGCCTTTTGGCAGAAGGAAGTATCTGAAGGTCCAGAGTTTGGTTGTTGATGTTGGGATGTAAGGCTTGGATATATAAAGCTTCGAGTATAGGTAATCTCCTTGGGTCACTTTCTTTATCGAGTATGGTGGTGTGTTTCTCTAACTCGTTGCGTGTGAGGTGAGGGTGGTTAGAGGTGAGATAGTGGTCTTTGATGGCTCCAGCCTGAAGGTGAAGAGTTAGCCGACGTGAAAGACGAGTCTGCGTCATACCAATATAGGAATGAGGTCCACAGTCCTCATAATTACAGGTATGTTGGTAAATGACGTGATCGTCGGTCATCGGGCTCTTTATCTTGGTGGAGGCAGGTTTGTTGCGGAGAACGAGGTTGGAGGTCTTGGGGGATTTGTAGTAAATTATTAATTTGATTTTGTTTTCCGGGTTGGTTGGGTGGACATGTTTGGAGATTATTTCTTTTAAGACGGCCTCGTCATTTTTGTGTTCAGAGGACATGTAATTGCGGTAGAAGATCTTAATTTCATTGGGGGGGTCAATGTTGGGAGGGCTTTGGGTGTACCATTTTTCAAGATGTCGGAGTTGGAGTATCCGTTATTTACTAAAACTTGGGATAGTCTTTCTAGTTCCTGGTGGGTGTCGGCCCAGGTAGAGCAGTGCGTGAGGGCTCTCCTAACATAGGCGGAGATGGAGGATAGAAGATAACGGCGGGGGCATTCACTATCGCCGTTGAGGCATTGTCCTGTGTTAGTTGGTTTAATGTAGACGGTGGTTTTGAACCCATGGTCGTTCAGAGCTACGAGGATGTCGAGGAAGGGGAGTTGTCCATTGTTAGATTTTTCAAAGGTGAAGTTAAGTCCGGAGGAGGTCATGAAGCGACGCTGGAGTTCCTGAAGTTCGTGGAGGTCCTTGATTTGCACGAAGATGTCATCCACGTATCTACAGTAGACGGGTCGTTGGGCAGCTAGGAGCTCTTCCTCGATGGTACCCATGAAAAAGTTCGCAAAAAGAACTCCTAGAGGGCTGCCCATCGCCACACCGTCTATCTGCTTTTACATGTTGCCCCGGGGGCAAAGGAAGGGGGCCTCCTTGGTACATAGCTCCAGTAGTGTTTTCAGGGCCTTCTCCGGGATGTCCAGTGTTGGTGTATCAGGGCAATGATAAATTCGACGTAGAATCATGTCAATGGTACTATCCACTGGCACGTTGGTGAACAGGCTTTCTACGTCGAGAGAGGCGATTGTGTGGTTGTTGTTACGGGGGGCGTCTCGTAAAATTTCCAAGAAATCGTCGGCTGAGTTAAGGTTGAATTGGCTGGGCACGTAGGGGGTGAGGAGGTTGTTCAGGGCCTTGGCGATCTGGTAGGTGGCAGTGGGGATCTGGGAGATGATGGGGCGGAGGGGGTTCCCAGGTTTGTGTGTTTTGATGGTTCCGTACGCATAACCAGGGGTGTATTCTCCGACGAGTTTTTTAAGGTGGATCCCTCCTTGTTTGGCGTTGATGGCGGTGATGGTGGTGTTGGCAGTGCGTTTGATTTCGTCGGTTGGGTTGCGGGTGATCTTTTTAAATTTGGTGTTGTCACTTAAGATGACGTCCATTTTTCTAAGATATTCCTCCTTGTCATGGATCACGAGGCAGGAAGCTTTATCCGCACGACGGATGATGATGTTGGGGTTGTCTCTTAATTGTTTGGTAGCTTGGAAGTGTAGTTTGTTGAGTATTTTGCTATGGTGAGTTCCTCTGGTTTTGGCGGCTTCAGCGAGGAGAGTAGGTTGTAGGGCGGGAGTAGTGGTAACCTTGCCATCCTTCTTGAGTCGTAGGATGTCGTCCAGGAGGATTTCCGTTTCTAGGCGTTTCCGGTGGGGGCCAGGTTTGGAGCTGTAGTGGCAGTTGAGGCCTTTGTTGAGGAGGTCTTCTTGGTCCAGGGTCAGAATGGTGTTAGTAAGGTTTATATATCCTTTTGTAGGTTTGGGAAGTTTTAAGTTTCCACCATAAAGACGGGCAAGCTTTTTTATGGTTGTGTTTTCGGCTTGTCTTCTGTGTTGTTCAAGGAGTTGTTCGAGGGCTGTGTTGATTTCGGCTTTGAGGTGGTCTGGAGGGGTTTCGTCTTCCCAAATCCGTAGAAGAGCATCTCGTTCTTTACGAAGGTTGTTGGCGAGCTCTCGTTTTTCAATTATTTGGTCCTTCTCCAGTTCTTCACGAAACTGGAGGGTGCTGGTGCGATGTCTGGCATTCTCGTGAAGTTTTATGTTAGTAAAGCCAGGTAATACATTTTCTTTAATACATACGAGGTTGAAAGAAATGGCAATTTCTGCGTTGGAAATTTTATTATTCAAAGTTTCCAGGTCTCTGATGAGTTTTCGCTAGGTGGCAGGAAGTAGATGAAGGAGATGAGCAAAATTCATGGTGGTACAGGGTTACATAAATGTAAATGATGATACAGGATATACGACGCGTTTCACTGGACAACCAGCATTATCAAGTAAGGAAGGAATGATATAAAAGGTAAACAGGAAGGGTATATATAGAGGGTGGAGGATCAGAGGAGGCGAAAAACAAGGGGCAAAAATCTACTATTGGTGGAAGGGGATTCTGGAAAAGAGAAAGGGGGCGAACCGCTTCACGCATGCGCACTGGATGCGGGATGGTTGGTGGCGTCGAGGCTGATTGGCTGCGTGTCGAGGGGCGTGGCCTAAGTTGTGTGGCGCCTGCGGAAGACGGAGCTGAAGGAGGTAGCGCGGGGGGCTGCATCAAGGGCACCGGGGGGCGAGGGGGGTGTTAGGTCCTGTAGAAAGTGCCTTTTGGCAGAAGGAAGGATCTGAAGGTCCAGAGTTTGGTTGTTGATGTTGGGATGTAAGGCTTGGATATATAAAGCTTCAAGTATAGGTAATCTCCTTGGGTCACTTTCATTATCGAGTATGGTGGTGTGTTTCTCTAACTCGTTGCGTGTGAGGTGAGGGTGGTTAGAGGTGAGATAGTGGTCTTTGATGGCTCCAGCCTGAAGGTGAAGAGTTAGCCGACGTGAAAGACGAGTCTGCGTCATACCAATATAGGAATGAGGTCCACAGTCCTCATAATTACTACAGGACCTAACACCCCCCCTCGCCCCCCGGTGCCCTTGATGCAGCCCCCCGCGCTACCTCCTTCAGCTCCGTCTTCCGCAGGCGCCACACAACTTAGGCCACGCCCCTCGACACGTAGCCAATCAGCTTCGACCCCACCAACCAACCACCATCCCGCATCCAGTGCGCATGCGTGAAGCGGTTCCCCCCTTTCTCTTTTCCAGAATCCCCTTCCACCAATAGTAGATTTTTGCCCCTTGTTTTTCGCCTCCTCTGATCCTCCACCCTCTATATATACCCTTCCTGTTTACCTTTTATATCATTCCTTCCTTACTTGATAATGCTGGATGTCCAGTGAAACGCGTCGTATATCCTGTATCATCATTTACATTTATGTAACCCTGTACCACCATGAAGTTTGCTCATCTCCTTCATCTACTTCCTGCCACCCAGCGAAAACTCATCAGAGACCTGGAAACTTTGAATAATAAAATTTCCAACGCAGAAATTGCCATTTCTTTCAACCTCGTATGTATTAAAGAAAATGTATTACCTGGCTTTACTAACATAAAACTTCACGAGAATGCCAGACATCGCACCAGCACCCTCCAGTTTCGTGAAGAACTGGTGAAGGACCAAATAATTGAAAAACGAGAGCTCGCCAACAACCTTCGTAAAGAACGAGATACTCTTCTACGGATTTGGGAAGACGAAACCCCTCCAGACCACCTCAAAGCCGAAATCAACACAGCCCTCGAACAACTCCTTGAACAACACCGAAGACAAGCCGAAAACACAACCATAAAAAAGCTTGCCCGTCTTTATGGCAGAAACTTAAAACTTCCCAAACCTACAAAAGGATATATAAACCTTACTAACACCATTCTGACCCTGGACCAAGAAGACCTCCTCAACAAAGGCCTCAACTGCCACTACAGCTCCAAACCTGGCCCCCACCGGAAACGCCTAGAAACGGAAATCCTCCTGGACGACATCCTACGACTCAAGAAGGATGGCAAGGTTACCACTACTCCCGCCCTACAACCTACTCTCCTCGCTGAAGCCGCCAAAACCAGAGGAACTCACCATAGCAAAATACTCAACAAACTACACTTCCAAGCTGCCAAACAATTAAGAGACAACCCCAACATCATCATCCATCGTGCGGATAAAGCTTCCTGCCTCGTGATCCATGATAAGGAGGAATATCTTAGAAAAATGGACGTCATCTTAAGTGACAACACCAAATTTAAAAAGATCACCCGCAACCCAACCGACGAAATCAAACGCACTGCCAACACCACCATCACCGCCATCAACGCCAAACAAGGAGGGATCCACCTTAAAAAACTCGTCGGAGAATACACCCCTGGTTATGCGTACGGAACCATCAAAACACACAAACCTGGGAACCCCCTCCACCCCATCATCTCCCAGATCCCCACTGCCACCTACCAGATCGCCAAGGTCCTGAACAACCTCCTCACCCCCTACGTGCCCAGCCAATTCAACCTTAACTCAGCCCACGATTTCTTGAACATTTTATGAGACGCCCCCCGTAAAAACAACCACACAATCGCCTCTCTCGACGTAGAAAGCCTGTTCACCAACGTGCCAGTGGATAGGACCATTGACATGATTCTACGTCGAATTTATCATTGCCCTGATACACCAACACTGGACATCCCGGAGAAGGCCCTGAAAACACTACTGGAGCTATGTACCAAGGAGGCCCCCTTCCTTTGCCCCCGGGGCAACATGTACAAGCAGATAGACGGTGTGGCGATGGGCAGCCCTCTAGGAGTTCATTTTGCGAACTTTTTCATGGGTACCATCGAGGAAGAGCTCCTAGCTGCCCAACGACCCGCCGTCTACTGTAGATACGTGGATGACATCTTCGTGCAAATCAAGGACCTCCACGAACTTCAGGAACTCCAGCGTCGCTTCATGACCTCCTCCGGACTTAACTTCACCTTTGAAAAATCTAACAATGGACAACTCCCCTTCCTCGACATCCTCGTAGCTCTGAACGACCATGGGTTCAAAACCACCGTCTACATTAAACCAACTAACACAGGACAATGCCTCAACGGCGATAGTGAATGCCCCCGCCGTTATCTTCTATCCTCCATCTCCGCCTATGTTAGGAGAGCCCTCACGCACTGCTCTACCTGGGCCGACACCCACCAGGAACTAGAAAGACTATCCCAAGTTTTAGTAAATAACGGATACTCCAACTCCGACATCTTGAAAAATGGTACACCCAAAGCCCTCCCAACATTGACCCCCCCAATGAAATTAAGATCTTCTACCGCAATTACATGTCCTCTGAACACAAAAATGACGAGGCCGTCTTAAAAGAAATAATCTCCAAACATGTCCACCCAACCAACCCGGAAAACAAAATCAAATTAATAATTTACTACAAATCCCCCAAGACCTCCAACCTCGTTCTCCGCAACAAACCTGCCTCCAACAAGATAAAGAGCCCGATGACCGACGATCACGTCATTTACCAACATACCTGTAATTATGAGGACTGTGGACCTCATTCCTATATTGGTATGAAGCAGACTCGTCTTTCACGTCGGCTAACTCTTCACCTTCAGGCTGGAGCCATCAAAGACCACTATCTCACCTCTAACCACCCTCACCTCACACGCAACGAGTTAGAGAAACACACCACCATACTCGATAAAGAAAGTGACCCAAGGAGATTACCTATACTCGAAGCTTTTTATATCCAAGCCTTACATCCCAACATCAACAACCAAACTCTGGACCTTCAGATCCTTCCTTCTGCCAAAAGGCACTTTCCTACAGGACCTAACACCCCCCCTCGCCCCCAGGTGCCCTTGATGCAGCCCCCCGCGCTACCT
This sequence comes from Paralithodes platypus, assembly GCA_032716605.1. Lineage (NCBI taxonomy): Eukaryota > Metazoa > Arthropoda > Malacostraca > Decapoda > Lithodidae > Paralithodes > Paralithodes platypus. Next base: position 549,689 of record CM064526.1, read on the forward strand.
CCTTCAGCTCCGTCTTCCGCAGGCGCCACACAACTTAGGCCACGCCCCTCGACACGCAGCCAATCAGCTTCGACCCCACCAACCAACCACCATCCCGCATCCAGTGCACATGTGTGAAGCGGTTTCCCCCTTTCTCTTTTCCAGAATCCCCTTCCACCAATAGTAGATTTTTGCCCCTTGTTTTTCGCCTCCTCTGATCCTCCACCCTCTATATATACCCTTCCTGTTTACCTTTTATATCATTCCTTCCTTACTTGATAATGCTGGTTGTCCAGTGAAATGCGTCGTATATCCTGTATCATCATTTACATTTATGTAACCCTGTACCACCATGAATTTTGCTCATCTCCTTCATCTACTTCCTGCCACCCAGCGAAAACTCATCAGAGACCTGGAAACTTTGAATAATAAAACTTCCAACGCAGAAATTGCCATTTCTTTCAACCTCGTATGTATTAAAGAAAATGTATTACCTGGCTTTACTAACATATATATATATATATATAAATATATATATATATATATATATACAGTATATATATATAAGAACATAAGAACATAAGAAAATGGGAGTCTGCAGAAAGCCGATTGGCCTAAACAAGGCAGATCCCTGTCCCACACAACCCCAAATCAATTACAAAGCCCAATTATAGGCTCAACACTCTAATACCCTGAGGATCATCTTACCAAAACGGTTAGAGATTAACGCAGGATTATGGGGGTCTGCAGAGCGCTGATTGGCCCAACCCGGCTGATCCCCCTTCACACCCAACCCTTCTCGTCCATATGCTTGTCCAATTTTATCTTAAAGCTCCCTACAGTTTTAGATCCCACTATAGCACTTGGTAGTCCATTCCACCCATCTACAACTCTGTTACCAAACCAATATTTGCCTATATCTTTTCTGAAACGAAATTTATCTAATTTGAAACCATTGGTACGAGTTCTTTCCCTATCACTGAGGTTTAGTACCTTTGTCATGTCCCCTTTGTTAATCCCACTAACCCACTTGAACACCTCTATCATATCCCCTCTAACTCTGCGTCTCTCTAACGAATGTAAACCTAATTTCTTCATCCTTTCTTCATACGGAAGATTTCTAATATTATGGATCATTTTTGTCATTCTACGCTGTACTCTCTCCAATGAATCTATGTCCATTCTGTAATAAGGACACCAAAATTGGACAGCATAATCCATATGGGGTCTCACTAATGACAAGTAAAGTTTTAAGATAACATCAGCAGTTCTGTTACTCACACTCCTAGAGATGAACCCGAGAATCCTGTTTGCCTTATTACGAACGCCTATACACTGTTTTCTAGGCTTCAAATCATTGCTAACAAACACACCTAGATCTTTCTCGCAGTCTGAATTTTCTAATTCTAAATTAGCTAGTTTATATTTAACATTTGTTTGCATCTTCCCTATCTTTAATACCTTGCATTTGTCAATGTTAAACTTCATCTGCCAATTTACTGACCATTCGTGTAAGGTATCTAGATCCCTTTGGAGGCACTCTATATCGCTATCTGAATCAATTGATCTCCCCATTTTAGTATCGTCTGCGAATTTACTTATCCTACTAGTTATACCTAAATCTAGGTCATTTATGTATATAAGAAACAACAGGGGACCTAATACCGATCCCTGGGGGACACCACTTTTGACTACTCCCCACTCTGACTTGGTACCATTTATGCCGACTCTCTGTTTCCTACCAATTAGCCATGACCTAATCCATCCCAACAACGCCCCACCTATTCCATGTGCCTCAACCTTTCTCATCAATCTCTCATGAGGGACTCTGTCGAAAGCTTTACTGAAATATAAATATATAATGTCGTATGCCTTGTCATTATCTACTGCTTCATATACCTCTGAGAAAAAACTAAGCAAATTAGTAAGGCAAGAACGTCCCTGAGTGAATCCATGCTGAGAAGAATTGATTAAGTTAAATGTTTCTAAGTGATTTCTCATTTTCCTAGCAATAATTGACTCTAGTAGCTTTCCTATGATTGAAGTGAGACTAATGGGACGGTAATTGGATGCTATTGATTTATCACCTTTTTTGAAAATCGGAACTACATTTGCAAGCTTCCAAGCTTCTGGAACTATACCTGTTTCTAATGAATTGTTAAAAAGAAATGTTAATGGGTAACTTAACTCATCTCTGCATTCTTTTAATACTCTGGCATATACCTCATCGGGACCAGGCGATTTCTGAGGTTTCAGTCTGTCAATTTCCTTAAGCACATCATTTCTACTTATAGTAACCGTACTTAACCTATTTTCTATACTATCGCTATATACCTTACGGACTTCTGGAATCTGTGCCAAATTTTCATTAGTGAAAACGGATAGAAACTGACTATTTAATGTACTGCACATTTCTAAATCATTTTCTGTCATTTCTCCTATCGAAGTTTTAAGGGGGCCTATTTTATCTCTAACTTTAGATTTATATAGCTGGTAAAAAGCCTTAGGGTTATTTTTTGAGTCATTGGCTATCCTGATTCAATAAGTTCTTTTGTCTGTCCTTATACATTTTTTAACCTCTCTTGATAGATTCTGATAGTAAGCAAGTAGGTGAATTTCGCCTTTCTTAATTTTTCGATATATTCCTCTCTTTTTTCCTAGAAGGTCTAATAGTCTATTATTCATCCATTTGGGTTGGTTCTGTGTTGATCTAAATTTTCTTTTGGGGATATATTTATTTTGCGCATTGTGGAGTGAAGAAATAAAATGATTATATGTAGCCGTCAAATTATCCTGAGTTAAGACAGGTATCTGAGAGAGAGTATGTTCATTAGCGCACCTGGGTCCACTTAATAGTTTACCCATAGGATCGACTCTTAAGGCTCTTCTTAATCCACCATAATTGGCTTTTCTGAAATCGGGGATAAGTGTCGTATTCTCTTTAGCCTTTCCTGTCCATTGTATGTTAAAATAAATTGATTTATGATCACTATTTCCTAGTTGGTCTCCTATCTCTACATTATTTATAATTTGTTCATTATTACTGAGAACTAAATCGAGGATATTTTTACCTCTAGTAGGCGAGTCTATGAATTGAAATAAAAAACTATCCTGTACCGCCTCAATAAACTCTTTTGAATCTGAGTCGCCGATTTGATGCTGCCAATCAATATTCGGAAAATTAAAATCCCCCATAATACACACATTGCTAAACCTTGATGCTATTTTCACTTCCTGCCATAAAGCTGTACCTTCGTTTCTACTCATATTTGGTGGTCTATAAATAACTCCAATAATTATGGTCTCACTACCTTCGCTAACCTCAACCCAAACACTTTCGTTATCAGTATTTAGTCTAATACCTGATTTAATACAGCTTTTTAAAGAACTCCTGACAAACACTGCTATTCCGCCGCCCCTCCTACTTGTTCGGTCGCGTTTAAACAAACTATATCCTGGTATATGGAATTCTGCTAAAACAAATCTTGATTCTGTATTAATCCATGTTTCAGTCAGTGCTATAATGTCTATATTTTCGTTGCCAACAAGTGCTCTAAGTTCATCCATTTTGTTACATAAACTCCTACAGTTTGTATAATATAATCGCAATGAATTTATTTTACTGGTATCGGATTTACCTTTATTTCTAACTGAATTTCCATCTTCTGTTACACCTTCAATATTTCTACTAGCAGTACAATTAAAATCCTGTGACTGATATTTTCTATTCCTATCTGATGTACCAGTACGGCAATTTACCCTATCTAGACAATTATTCTTACTGATATTCTCAGGCTTTATTTTCAGCGAAACCCCGCGACAATCCTATCTATTGACCTAGCTAAATTTGCCACCCCTAGCCGAGAAAGATGAACCCCGTCCTGTGCGTACAACTGATTTTTACCATAGAAACGGGTCCAGTTATCAAGGAATGGTATTGCATTTGCATTGCAGTGTTTTTCCAGCCGACAATTGATACCAATTGCCCTAGATGACCATTCCTTGCTGACCCCTCTCCGTGGCAAGATACTGTGTACTACAGGTATGCCTCCCTTCCTCCTAACTTTATCTAACACCTCCCTGTACTGCCGAAGCAGTACTTCCGTTCTACCTTTACCAACATCATTGCTCCCTGTACTGAGACAGATAATGGGGCTATCTCCAATATCTTTCATGATGTAATCAATTTCCTCTAACACCTTCCCAACCCCGGCACCAGGCAGACAGACAAGCTTCCTAATATCAGTACAGGTGGACCTAGCTAAGTGTCTGACCATGGAGTCCCCAACAATTGAGAAGGACTTGCCTCTCCTTGTCGATGACTTGGTAGCAGCTGCGGCAGCGGCAGGAACTCCTGGGGCAGCAGTTGAAGGTACTCCTGGGGGGGCAGCAGTCACAGCATTCCCTGTTGGAGGCAACTTACTTACCTTTCTCCTGGTTTCCTCGCCGACGGAAGCACTCGCAGCCTCACCATCACATTCGTCATCCAAGGTGATGAACTTGTTGCTGAGGGCAACTGGCCGCCGTAGAAATTTGCAGGTTGTTGCACTTGTTGGAACAACTGTCCAGGGAGCATCACGATCCCAGCAGTTGCACTATCCTCACTTTTCTTGTCAGCCAAAGTCAGCTTTAAGGCCAAATTCTCGTCTTTGAGAGACTGCACCTCTCTCTCCACATTTTCCAGCCTTTCTTGCAAAGCAAGACAAAGCTGGAGAATATGAGAGGAGGTAGCAATCTCGTCAACACCAGCCATTTTAAGAAAGCGTTAATACTATCACCACACTATGGGCAAAGATAATTCACTGGGAGTCACTAGGGACAGGTCCTCACTCAGCAAAGGTCAGGCAGGTACTGCGCAAAGGTTAGGCAGGTATATATATATATATATATATATATATATATATATATATATATATATATATATATATATACTGTATATATATATATATATATATATATATATATATATATATATATATATATATATATATATATATTATATATATATATATATATATATATATATATATATATATACAGTATATATATAGGGTATATATATAAATATATATATATATATACTGTATAATTATACAGGGTGTCCCAGGAGGAAAGGGCATAACTTTGGAAAATGATAAAGCAAGGTATTCTAAGCCTAAAATGTTCAATAACAAAAAGTCCAAATCTCAACCGTTAAAAAGATATTGAAGATTGTAAGTAGTGTCCTCCCCCGCCTCACTGTAATGGACTCTTCCATGTCAGATAGTTTCCAACTGGTCCAAAGTGAGCTAATATATCTATAATCATTTTGCAACTTACAGAATTATAATATCTTTACAATAACATGGTAAAATAATTGCAGTTAGATGGAGGTGCGGTAGGTACGAGGACAGCTAGGCCACCCTTATGGGGAAATACTTAAGAAAATGCCATTTTCAACATGCAATATCTCTTTACTGGTTGAGATTTGGAATATTTCTTATAGAACATTTTAGGCTTAGAATATTTTGTTTTATCATTTCCCAAAGTTATGCCCTTTCCTCCTGGGACACCCTGCATATATATACATAAATTTATATATATATATATATATATATTGAGAATATATCACAAATACACGTGAGCCACTAAATGTTTCTAGTCTCTCAGTGGGGATCGAACCATCGACCATCAGGACGATAGCCGACGCTTTAATCAATTACACCACAGCAGTCTAAAAGACACTCAGCCTTCTATCCTATTTATGTTAGGGAGAAGGGAAACCCACTAGGCGAATATATTTCAATTCAAACCTAGTTGTAGGATCCATATTTCCAGAATACCATACACGGATTTTTGAGTGTCCCGACGCAACTCGGGTCGAAATTGATTTAATTTAATTCTAACCCACAAAGCATGAGAGTTACAAATATTGAGAATATATCACAAATACAGTGAGCCACTAAATGTTTCTAGTCTCTCAGTGGGGATCGAACCATCGACCATCAGGACGATAGCCGACGCTTTAATCAATTACACCACGGCAGTCTAAAAGACACTCAGCCTTCTATCCTATTTATGTTAGGGAGAAGGGAAACCCACTAGGCGAATATATTTCAATTCAAACTAGTTGTAGGATCCATATTTCCAGAATACCATACACGGATTTTTGAGTGTCCCGACGCAACTCGGGTCGAAATTGATTTCATTTATATATATATATATATATATATATATATTCTGTATATATATATATATATATATATATATATATATATATATATATATATATATATATATATATATATATATATATATATATATACAGTATATATATATATACAGTATACTGTATATATATATATATATATATATATATATATATATATATACTGTATATATATATATATATATGAACGGTCAGGCTATGGAGATTGTCAGCTCACATAAGTATCTGGGCAGTGTGTTGAGTAAAGATGGGACTATGGATGAAGAAGTGAGGGAGAGGGTGCAACAGGGAAGAGGGTTGTAGTAACACTGAAAGCAGTAACAAGAAATAGGGTGGTCAGTATGGAAGTGAAGAAGTCCTTGCATGACAGAGTGGTAATCCCGACACTAACTTATGGAAGCGAAGCTTGGACATTCGGGAAGAGACTCAGACCAAGAGTGAGAGCGGTGGAAATGAGTTACTTGAGAAGTGCGTGCGGAGTTATATGGAGGGATAGACAGACGAATGAGGAAGTAAGAAGGAGGTGTGGTGTGGAGGTAGATGTACTGGAAAGTGTGAAAAGGAACAACTTGAGATGGTTCGGCCATATGGAACGTATGGAAAGCGAGAGAATGGCTAAGAGGGTGTACGAAAGCGAGGTGGAAGAACAGAGAGGGAGAGGTGCACCGAAGGAGAGGTGGAAGGATGGAGTGAGGAAGTATATGGATGAAGTCGGTGCTGGTTGGGAGGAGGGGCATCGACTGACTGGGGAGAGAGGTGCATGGGGGTGGTTCGTTCGTGGCCACCTCTTCGGGGATCACGGCGTCAGGCAATAGATAGATAGATAGATATATATATATATATATATATTGAATAAATTAATAAAACAAATTAGAGATGGAACGAATATAAATTTTCAATATTTGCGAATACGAATACGAATATTGTGTTGTAAAATTCGCGAATACGAATACGAATAGCGAATATTTCAATCCTTATTTCATCCTTCAAGAACTGGTAATTATGTTTATGTCACCAACAAACGCTAAATTACTATGAAATTAATTACCAGAAGTTAATGACGATGTTTAATTTCTTAAATATCATAAATGAACTGTATGAATTATTGTTTAATATATTGTAAGAGTTCAGCCATAGAAAATTATAATTAAAATTAAATCCATTCAATTTTCTATGTATCCAGTCCTCAGTCCCAGTGTTGCCGCTTTGTTGGTACTAAAGTACCAGATTTGGTACATTTGACTCTCTCAAGTACATTTTATACATTTTGCAATAAAATAGTCCATATCTGGTACTAAATACGAAATCAGTGAGGAAATATGATGCAATATATTTTAGTGACATGCTATTACATTGGATATGTCTGAAATGGCAATATTGCGACGGTTCAAATGTCCAGGTCCAGGCGCCCAGCAAACGTTCGTTTACCGGGCAATTATTCCACTTTAGAATAATTTGGTACTTTTCACTAGTTTGATCTGGTACTATTAAATATATTTAAGTAGCAACACTGCTCAGTCCTCCTTCATTCCACTTTAGCGGCCCCAACGCACATCTACACTGTTATTTATTCGTTTGTGTTAACTTTAAAATTTAATATTTAACATTTTTGTATAATTATATTCTATTGGTTTTCTGAACATATTCGCATATTTGCGAATAGCTATGAATGGAAATGCGAATACGAATACGAATATGAATATTGAAAAACATAGCGAATATTCGGACATACGAATACGAAACGAATATTCGGTCCATCTCTAAATTATTATTTTATTAAAATTAAATATAATAATAATAATAAATAATAATAATTCAATATTTATATACTGTATATATATATATATATATATATATATATATATATATATATATATATATATATATACTGTATATATATATATATATATATATATATATATATATATATATATATATATATATATATATATATATTAAAGTTCGTTTACTGTAATATAACAAATGATAGATTACTGTTAGCCTTCAATAAACAAATCTATAGTGCGCACGATTATTTCATGAACAGTATAATGTACAATATTACAGGTTATATACAGTAGATATTACGAGGGCGAGAATTTAACACTTCTAGTCTTAGGATTCCGTGTTGTCACTGTATTCAGGCTGGCATTAGGAGAGAGAGAGAGAGAGAGATTATATGTGTGTGTGTGTGTGAATATAAGTATGTGCGTCTATGTGTGTGTGCGTGTGGGTGTGTGTGTACATGTGTATGTATAAGAGTACACTATAGACACGTGTACACTGACACAAGGTACTGTCACGTTAGCCCTTGCCAGATGTGAGGACGGCTTTCTTCATTATAGTCTGGCTATCATTGCCGTATTGGACCATTATAGTCTGGCTATCATTGCCGTATTGGACCATTATAGTCTGGCTATCATTGCCGTATTGGACCATTATAGTCTGGCTATCATTGCCGTATTGGACCATTATAGTCTGGCTATCATTGCCGTATTGGACCATTATAGTCTGGCTATCATTGCCGTATTGGACCATTATAGTCTGGCTATCATTGCCGTATTGGACCATTATAGTCTGGCTATCATTGCCGTATTGGACCATTATAGTCTGGCTATCATTGCCGTATTGGACCATTATAGTCTGGCTATCATTGCCGTATTGGACCATTTGTTTCAGGTTAGGAAGGAGCTGTGGAAGTCAGGGTTAACTGAGATAGATATCTTACCCATATGATTCCAAGACGGCCTTCCAAACTTGAATAAAATCGTCTAATGTTAGCCAAAATGAAGTGAAAACGCGTCCTCGAAGACTGTGAGGGTTAACCAAGACGGCTATAGATACAGTAGAGTGAGTTAGATCTTAAGGGGGGTCACCGGATTTTTTATTTGTCTCTCCTTTTCTCTCTTTCCCTGGCTTGTATCCATTCTGCCCCATTCAGCTAACTGTTTTAAGACGTTTATCCCCATTCAGGTGTCGATTTCTTCCTGGCGAGCGATAGCGAGCCAGCATTGTATGGAGAAATCCAGCTTCGCCGGACACATTTTTCTATTGAAAAATGTACAAATTTAGCTTGCTGTCAAAACAAAAATCTATGTATGCGGGGTCGTTACCGCTCACCAGGAAAATATTGACACCTGGATGGGGGTAAACGTCTTAAAACAGTAGGCTGAATGGGGCCGAATGGATACAAGCCAAAGAGAGAGGGAGAAGAGAAAGAGAAAATAAGCGAGGTGGGCTCTCTTGGTAAACATAGTGAAGGCCACAACAATGTACTGACAAAGGAAGGCTAGATGTTCAGGGGCAAGATAGGGTTTATTCCTGTATTTGTTTATGAATGTATTTATCAACTCTGCGTAAGCAGAGTTTGGTAACGCCCCCCGTATAGTGGGTACCACACGAAAACAAAATCTGTCGTCGTCCGTCTGTCTCGGAACTCCTCCTAGACCGTTAGACAGATTTTCACCAAATTTCACACGAACATTTGTTGCGTGAATGCGAACGTCAGTCAAAAAAGATTTTTTGAATTTATGCAATAGTTATGATTTTAGGTCCAAAATATGGTTCCCCCCCCCCCCCCCCCAGCAATGATGGTGTTCTTAGTGTGTGAGCTCCTTCGGGGCTCACACACTAAGAACGCATTCGTTCTGGGGGCAAACAAATCTCGCTCTGTATTTGCTAGGTTAAGTTAGTTTAATTGGCATTAGAAGTGATGGTAGTAATAGTGGGATTGACGGCGATAGTAGTGATGATGGTGATAATAGTAGTGATGATGGTTGTATTTGTATTGATGATGATGACAGTAGTAGATATGAAGGTGACAATACTAGTAGTAGTGATGATGGTCATAATAGTAGTGATGATGATGATAAGTAGGCCTAATGATGATAGTTGTAGTGATAATGATGACAGTAGTGATTATGGTGAGTAGTAGTGATGATGGTGAAATTTGTAGTGATGATGACAATAGTTGTGATGATGAAGATCATAGTAATGGTGATGATGGCAGTAGTAGTGATGATGGTGATAGTAGGATACATGATGGTAATACTTGTGACAGTAGTAATGATGATGTTAACTGTAGTAATGAAGATTGTAAAATGGTGGTGATGATAGTAGTTATGATGGTTGTTGTTGTTCCCCAAGCTGCCTGGCCGAACAGCTCCAAGGCTCCGAGCAAGGCCAAGGCCATAACCGTGCACCCCCACAGAACTCTCCCTGCCAACCACAATAAAGCCTGGGTGACCGAAGCCACTTCATGGCGGGGAAATGAGGAGGCTGTGGAAACGCCCGGGAAACCAAAGCCCCACCCAGGGCCCTGTGCCCCTCAGCAATTATGAAGAGAAAGTTGAGGGGCAAAGGAAAAATGTGACGCTTTGGCTTCCAATCTTGGTAGATTGAGAGGTCAATCCACGGAAGAGACATTGTCACTTGAGATCTAGAAAATATATAAGTGAAAGGAACAATCAGAGTAAGCTATATGGGTATGGCGGAGATCGCTCAGTTCTCACTCTGATAGACCAGCCCATCACCACATGACTAGAACCTAATCCTTTCAGCATCAGCTATGAAAGGCCCTAGAAAGCCGCCTTTGGCGGGGGAGATAGCTCCCCTATTTCAACCCCTTTCGGGGTTGGGCACCCGCCCAGTTATGATGGTTAATAGGTGTAGTGTCAATGATGATAGTAGTGATTAAGATGGCAGTGACAATGGTAACAGTAGTAGTGATGATGGTGAGAGTAGTAGTGATGATTGTAATTGTAGTAGTGATGATGATCATAGTAATGGTGATGATGACAGTAGTCGTGATGATTGTGGCAAATGTAGTGATGATGGTGATTGTGATTGATGATGGTATTAGTAGTGATGATGGTAACCCATTGCAGAGTTGGGTATGCCGTTTTGATTTTGGGCAAAACGGCACGTCTACTGTGACAAGTAATGATGATAGTTGTAGTGATAATGATGACAGTAGTGATGATGGTAGTGACGATGGTGTGAGTATTAGTGATGATAGTGAGTAGTCGTGATGATGACAATATTTGTGATGATGAAGATCATAGTAATGGTGATGATGGTGACAGTAGGATACATGATGGTAATACATGTGACAGTAGTAATAATGATGGTTATAGTAGTAGTGATGATGTTAACAGTAGTAATGATGATTGTAAGATGGTGGTGATGATAGTTGATAGTTGTAGTATCAAAGATGATAGTAGTGATTAAGATGGTAGTGACAATGGTCACAGTAGTAGTGATGATGGTGAGAGTAGTAGTGATGATTGTAATTGTAGTAGTGATGATGATCATAGTAATGGTGATGATGACAGTAGTTGTGATGATTGTGGCAGTTGTAGTGATGATGGCAGTAGTAGTGATGATGGTGATTGTGATTGATGATGGTATTAGTAGTGATGATGGTAACCCATCGCAGAGTTGGGTATGCCGTTTTGATTTTGGGCAAAACGGCACGTCTACTTTATTTATACATTTTTATTTATTTGTTATTTATTTATTTTATTTTTTTGCACAACGAAAAACAAGATATTCATGGTCAGTGTGGGAAGATTATGTTTTGTATATTCAATATACGGTGTATAGTTATTGTAGTTTTATTGAATTTATCTTCACACTGTCATGGTATTGGTTCGTATGGTAAGTTATTGTTCCGTTTACTTTATTTATGTATATATATATATATATACTGTATATATATATATATATATATATATATATATATATATATATATATATATATATATATATATATATATATACAGTATAGTAAAACTCGCTAGGAAAATTGAAACAATGGAACACCAAGCTTTCGTCTATTCTCTCAAGACATCTTCAGGGTAATACAAGAAAACAGGGAGAAAGTGAGGCTTATATACCCGTCCTAAATCATCTGTAAGTTGCTAACTTGCATATAAATACAAAAAGGGTTGCCATCCTACTTCCTGTTGCCATATTTTTAGGAACATACTTCTTTTACATACAAAATTAATGTCTGACAAATTATATATACTTATACAGATATGCATATACATTGAAATATGCCTAACAATACAATCTAGTCTAATCATATAATTATACAATTGTATACAAATCAATAAACTTAAGAAAAACAAAGTCAGTACAATGCAAAGCATAATATTTAGTATGAACGTATACAGAATAGCATATATGAAACTATAAGATGATACGCACAACACAGTGAACTAATACAAATATATAATAGTTATGATACAACGATATGTGCTGTAATACACGATGAATACAACTATATATATATATATATATATATGAATATAAGAAAACAGGAGTCTGCTGAGAGCCGCTTGGCCCACACAAGGCAGATCCCTTCCAAACTTTTAACTAACTTATGTAAATATGAAGAAATACATATACATATACATATAAGTACATATACAGTACATACACATATGATCCAGATGTTCAAATGAGTGTACCCCTTATTGGGTATCTGTCAGCTCAAGTCAGGAAGATACGTCAAACTTGGTAGATACATATGATAATTTTATAAATTCAGTATTCAATGCTCAAAATAAATATATCCCCAAAAGAAAATTTAGATCAATACAGAACCAACCAAAATGGATGAATAATACATTATTAGATCTTCTAGGAAGACAAAAAGGAATATATAGAAAAATTAAGAAAGGCGAAAATCACCTACTTATTTACTATCAGACTCTATCAAGACAGGTCAAAAAGGAAATTAGGAAAGCAAAAAGAAATTATGAAATCAGGATAGCAAATGACTAAAAAAATAACCCTAAAGCTTTTTACCAACTTTATAAATCTAAAGTTAGAGATGTAATAGGCCCCTTAAAACTTCGATAGGAGACATTACAGAAAATGATTTAGAAATGTGCAGTACATTAAATAGTCAATTTATTTCCGTTTTCACACGTGAAAATTTGGCACAGATTCCAGATGTCCGTAAGGTATGAGTAACAGAACTGCTGATGTTATCTTAAAACTTTACTTGTCATTAGTGAGACCCCATATGGATTATGCTGTTCAATTTTGGTGTCCTTTTTACAGAATGGACATAGATTCATTAGAGAGAGTACAACGTAGAATGACAAAACTTATCCATAATATTAGAAATCTTCTGTATGAAGAAAGGTTGAAGAAATTAGGCTTACATTCGTTAGAGAGGCGCAGAGTTAGAAGGGATATGATAGAGGTGTTCAAGTGGGTTAGTGGAATTAATAAAGGGGACATGAAACATGTACTAAAGCTCAGTGATAGCGAAAGCACTCTTACAAATGGTTTCAAATTAGATAAATTTCGTTTCAGAAAGGATATAGGCAAACATTGGTTTGGTAAAAGAATTGTAGATAGGTGGAATAGGCTACCGAGTGACATGGTAGGATTAAGACCGATAGGGAGCTTTAAGATAAAATTAGATAGGCATATGGACGAGATGGTTTGGGTGTGAGGGGGATCTGTCAGGTGTGGGCCAATCGGCGCTTTGTAGATCCCCGTTTTCTGAACTCTAACCGTTTCGGTGAAGTCAGTCGTAATGGTGTTAGTGAGCTGGGCTGTATAAGCCCAGCTTATAAGGCCTTATGATTAGGCCTTATAATTAGGGTTAGGTGAAAGAGGGATCTGCCTTGTTTAGGCTAATCGGCTTTCTGCAGACTCCCATGTTTTGTTCTTATTAGTTTTGTTTATGTATTTATTCATATATTTATTCAAATATTAATTCATCTTTGTGTATTTATTATTTTCTATAATTTAATTTCGGTGACAACAACAACCAAGACTTTCAGTTTGGTATGATGGTGCGTTGTTTATGTTTGTAAATATATACCTGTATATACCTGTATATACCTGTATATACCTGTATATACCTGTATATATATATTTGTTGTAAATAATATTCTAGTATTATATTTTTGACACACGCACAAGAATAGATGTTCATGATTAGCGTGGCAAGATGGTGTTTTGATTCTTTCCAGTTGTGTAATTATTATAATTCTCTATAATTATTATATTTTCAGGAGTACGTATACGTGGGGATGGGAGGGCCCCCCCCCCTCCCATCCCCACGTATACGTACAGAGAACAAATACTTAAGGATTTGTACACAACTTGCTGTTGTAACCATGATCTAAATCTATATAATGGTACCTAATGCTATTTAGGCCAGTGGACTCGCACAGTGCTTCATTGAGGACACATACGATAACTAGTATAACAATGAAGCACACACACACACATATGCACACACACGCACATACACACACACACACACACACCACACAACACCTCGCCTAAGAAACAGTTGGTCAGTAACTATATACCGGTAAATATATATGTATATTATATATATATATATATATATATATATATATATATATATATATATATATATATATATATATATATATATATATACATACTGTATATAAGAACATACAGAACATAAGAAAATGGGAGTCTGCAGAAAGCCGATTGGCCTACACAAGGCAGATCCCTATCACACCCAACCCTAATTATAAGCCAAGCTCAAAAACACCATTAGGACTGACCTCACCGACACGGTCAGAGGTCAGAAAAACGGGGGTCTGCAGAGCCCAACACCTGGCCCACACCTGACAGATCCTCCTCACACCCAACCCCTCTCGTCCATATGCCTATGTAATTTTATCTTAAAGCTTCCTATCGTTCTAGATCCCACTATAGCACTTGGCAGCCTATTCCATCTATCCACAACTCTGTTACCAAACCAATATTTGCCTATATCTTTCTTGAAACGAAATTTATCTAATTTGAAACCATTTGTAAGAGTGCTTTCGCTATCACTGAGCTTTAGTACATTTTTCATGTCCCCTTTATTAATCCCACTAACCCACTTGAATACCTCTATCATGTCCCTTCTAACTCTGCGTCTCTCTAACGAATGAAAGCCTAATTTCTTCAACCAATTCTTCATACGGACTGCCACATGTGGTTGTTAATTTCATTAATCGATTTTAGGAGTAGAGTTGATTGGTGGAGAGATCATAATAATTCATTCGGGTTCAGTAGTAGTTTATAAGAACATAAGAACATAAGAAAATGGGAGTCTGCAGAAAGCCGATTGGCCTAAGCAAGGCAGATCCCTGTCCCACACAACCCCAATTACAAAGCCCAATTATAGGCTCAACACTCTAATACCCTGAGGATAATCTTACCAAAACGGTTAGAGATTAACGCAGGATTAAGGGGGTCTGGAGAGCGCTGATTGGCCCAACCCGGCTGATCCCACTTCACACCCATCCCTTCTCGTCCATATGCTTATCCAATTTTATCTTAAAGCTCCCTACCGTTTTTAATCCCACTATAGCACTTGGTAGTCCATTCCACGCATCCACAACTCTGTTACCAAACCAATATTTGCCTATATCTTTTCTGAAACGAAATTTATCTAATTTGAAACCATTGGTACGAGTTCTTTGCTATCACTGAGCTTTGGTACATTTGTCATGTCCCCTTTGTTAATCCCACTAACCCACTTGAACACCTCTATCATATCCCCTCTAACTCTGCGTCTCTCTAACGAATGTAAGCCTAATTTCTTCAACCTTTCTTTATACGGAAGATTTCTAATATTATGGATAATTTTTGTCATTCTATGTTGTACTCTCTCCAATGAATCTATGTCCATTCTGTAATAAGGACACCAAAATTGAACAGCATAATCCATAATTATGGGGTCTCACTAATGACAAGTAAAGTTTTAAGATAACATCAGCAGTTCTGTTACTCACACTCCTAGAGATGAACCCGAGAATCCTGTTTGCCTTGTTTCGAACGCTTATACACTGTTTTCTAGGCTTCAAATCATTGCTAACAAACACGCCTAGATCTTTCTCACAATTCGAGTTTTCTAATTCCATATTAGCAAGTTTATATTTAACATTTGTATGCATCTTCCCTATCTTTAATACCTTGCATTTGTCAATGTTAAACTTCATCTGCCAATTTACTGACCATTCGTGTAAGGTATCTAGATCCCTTTGGAGGCACTCTATATCTCTATCTGAATCAATTGTTCTCCCCATTTTGGTATCGTCTGCAAATGTACTTATCCTACTAGTAATACCTAAATCAAGGTCATTTATGTATATAACAAATAACAGAGGACCTAATACAGATCCCTGGGGGACACCACTTTTGACTGCTCCCCATTCTGACTTCTACCATTTATGCTGACTCTCTGCTTCCTACCAATTAGCCATGACCTAATCCATCCCAACAACGCCTCACCTATTCCATGCGCCTCAACCTTTCTCATCAATCTCTCATGGGGGACTCTGTCGAAAGCTTTACTGAAATCTAAATATATTATATCATATGACTTGTCATTATCTATGGCTTCATATACCTCTGAGAAAAAACTAAGCAAATTAGTAAGGCAAGAACGTCCCTGAGTGAATCCATGCTGAGAAGAATTTATTAAATTAAATGTATCTAAGTGGTTTCTAATTTTACTAGCAATAATTGACTCTAGTAGCTTTCCTATGATTGATGTAAGACTAATGGGACGGTAATTGGATGCTATTGATTTGTCACCTTTTTATATTTATTTGTCACCTTATCGAGAGGCCTTCCCCATGGTTAAGTGCCCCATTAATTACTATTTCCTTTCACCTATGCATAGCCTCCGATAGCGCAGTTGGGATATTGTACATGCTAAGATTGGTATGCAGGATTCGAAACTGCATAATAAATCGTAGGCTTGTGCAGTAATCTTTAACTGTCTTCGTGGTGCAGTGCATAGTGTGTTGATTTTCGGTGTGAGCATCCTGGGTTCGAATCCCCGGACTGCCACATGTGGTTGTTAATTTCATTAATACATTTTAGGAGTAGAGTTGGTTGGTGGAGAGAACATAATAATTCATTCGGGTTCAGTAGTAGTTTATCGAGAGGCCTTCCCCCAGGGTTAAGTGCCCCATTAATTACTATTTCCTTTCACCAATGCATAGCCTCCGATAGCACAGTTGGGATATTGTACATGCTAAGATTGGTATGCAGGATTCGAAACTGCATAATAAATCGTAGGCTTGTGCAGTAATCTTTAACGGTTTTCGTGGTGCAGTGCATAGTGTGTTGATTTTCGGTGTGAGCATCCTGGGTTCGAATCCCCGGACTGCTACATGTGGTTGTTAATTTCATTAAGCGATTTTAGGAGTAGAGTTGGTTGGTGGAGAGAACATAATAATTTTGGATCATTTTTGTCATTCTACGTTGTACTCTCTACAATGAATCTATGTCCATTCTGTAATAAGGACACCAAAATTGAACAGCTTAATCCATATGGGGTCTCACTAATGACAAGTAAAGTTTTAAGATAACATCAGCAGTTCTGTTACTCACACTCCTAGAGATGAACCCGAGAGTCCTGTTGCCTTGTTACGAACGCTTATACACTGTTTTCTAGGCTTCAAATCATTGCTAACAAACACACCTAGATCTTTCTCACAATCTGAGTTTTCTAATTCCATATTAGCTAGTTTATATTTAACATTTGTATAAATACAAACTATATAAACTATAATATAAACTATATACTGTATATATATATATATAATGTATAAACCGTATATATATAAATATATATATATATATATATATATATATATATATATATATATAAGAACATAAGAACATAAGAAAATGGGAGTCTGCAAAAAGACGATCGGCCCACACAAGGCAGATCCCTGTCACACCCAACCCTAATTACATAAGAACATAAGGTCATAAGATCGCGGGAAACTGCATATGGCAATGCGGCCCACATGAGGCAGCTCCCATTCACACCCAGCCCATATCACCCATATGGGAATTCAACTTATGCTTAAAGCTTTCAACTGTTTCTGAGCTCACTGTTCGGGGCAGTGCATTCCACATGTTAACAACTCTATTCCCCAAACCAGTGCTTTCCTAAATCTTTTCTAAATCTAAACTTAGCTAACTTGAAACCATTTGAGCGGGTTATGTCGCCGTTCTTTAGCTTTAATACCTCATCTATATCGCCCTTATTTAAACCTTTTATCCATTTAAATACCTCTATCATGTATCCCCTACATCTTCGTCTTTCTAGTGAGTGCAAGCCTAAGACTTTCAACCTCTCCTCATACGACAAATGTATAATATTATGTATCTTTTCGTCATTCTTCTTTGGACTGCCTCTAAAGGGTCGATATCCATTCTGTAATAAGGGCACCAAAATTGAACAGCATAGTCTAAATGGGGTCTTACTAGTGCTAAGTATAGTTTAAAAAAAAAATAGCAGTCCTGTTGCTAACACTCCTAGATATGAATCCTAGAATTCTATTTGCCCTGTTCCTAACACTTATACATTGTTTTCTGGGTTACAGATCATTACTAACGAGCACCCCCAGATCCTTCTCACACTCCGAGTTATCCAATTCTACATTGTCTAGTTTGTATTTCGCATCTAAATTACGATTTCCAATCCTTAATACCTTACATTTGTCTACATTGAAACTCATCTGTCATCTCATATATATATATATATATATATATATAGGGGAGGTGTGGCGGAGTGGTCTTGCCACTGGACTGGTAATCCAATGGACCCGGGTTCGAAACCCAATATGTCCATGGGAAGATATTATTGGGATGGAATTTGTGCTGTACCTAGTATCAGTGCATTACCACAGCACACCAAAATGCCCCCAAAATACCGTCATTGTTCCCTGATTAAATAGCATTGTATTAATATTTCCATATTCAAAAATATGCTACAGGGGGGGGGGGGGGGAATGCCTAATGAGTTAATTGCTCAATAGGTGGCGTTCTGAGAGTTAGGGTCCGAGTGTGGGGGATGAGACTGTGAAGTGCAGAAGCGAGGCGGCTTGAGAGATGGAGTTGCTTCGAGCCGTGAAGCTTCGCATGTCTCACTCCCTAGACTGGAGCAAGGCCTCACGGGCCTCACCGTGTTCAGCGGTAGAGTGTAAAGGCTATCAGCCTATGCCCGAGAGGGAGTAGTTGGAATATAGAAAGAAAAACAAAATATATATATATATATATATATATATATATACAGTATATATATAAATGAAGGTGAGAAATCCCGGAATGAGTTAAAAGTGCAATGTACCAAGGGATTGTTGTACTAACAATGATGTATAGGGCTGAGACATGGGCTCTGAAGAAAAAAGGAGAGAAGAATGCTGACTGAGATGGAGATGAGCTGCTTGAGGAATATGTGTGGAGCGACTCGTAGAGACAGATTGAGAAATGAAGAGATACGTAGGAGAGTGGGGCAGCAGGAACATTTGTCGGCCAGAGTAGACAGAAGGGTGCTGAGCCGGTATGGTCATGTTGAGTGAATGTAAGATGAAAGGCTTACAAACAGAATTTGTGAGTCAGATACAAGGGGCGGTAGAGGGGTAGGAAGACCTCCATTGAGATGGAGAAACTGTGTAGGACAACCGTTGAAAGATAGAGGAATGAATATAAATCAGGCAAGAGAAGTGGTAATAAATAGGAATGAATGGACAATGCTAGTGAATAGATGAGTGTAAACGCGGTCATTTGGGAGATAGGGTCAGGTGCCAGTTGGACTAGATAATAGTCCGTCAGGCGCCTAGTTCAGGGAACCTGTAGTAATAATGGGTACGCCTGGATGCGTGGTGGGCAGGCTTGTGGGTATTTCTCCTGGACGATCTGGATGTGTGTAATTTTCAGGTTTCTTTTTTTTTCTGTTGTGTTGTGATGTCCCTGTTCAGGCTGTTTCAAGTAAGCCACCCCAAACAAAAAATAAAATAAAATATATATATATATATATATATATATATATATATATATATATATATATATATATATATATATATATATATACAGTATATATATATATATATACACTGTATATATATATATATATATATATATATATATATATATATATATATATATATATATATATATATATATATATATATAATTATATAATATTGTTATGCCAGGTTTTTGCTGGGGTTAACTGGATTATTTAGGTAGGTTCTTACTTGACTGGAGAAGTTGAATCCACATGAACACTTGCACAAAAGTAATAGAGGATAAATATAATACAGAGTACAAGCATAGTTTATATTATTCAGTGTAACTATAATGTGATATATAGTCACTGTCAGACATGGATAGGTATATATACAAGATGCTGAGCACGATCGAGGATCCACAATAAGTTCCAGGGAGATGACACTATGCACTTCCGGTATTTACACTAAGCACTTCCGGCGATAAGGCACTTCCGTGGCACTTCCGACGAGGTTCTTGGGCCGTGGTGGTGGTCCTGCCATGTGGTGATGACAGCAGGATGGAAAATATTGTAGAACTCATGGGTTTGGGGTCTCAAATGAATATGTTCCGTTCTACCAGTGTTATACGTAACATATCATCGGATTAATGTGAGAAGTTATACCAGTGTTATACTGTCTCGCTCAACTATCCTGACCTTTATAAGAGTTGTTAATTAAGAACCTTACAGTACTCTTGGGTTTGGGGTCCTAAATAAATACGAATCTGTTCTGCCAGTGCTATATATATCGTATCATCGGACTAACGTAAGAGGGATGATATGCAACTTCCCTTAACTGTCCTGACGTTTATAAGTCTTTCAGGGACTTTGGACAGGTTTATTTGGGCCTTTTACCTATACGTGTCTTATTGCCAGTGCCTGGGACAACGTATCGTATGGACTCTATGCAGAGTGCCGTTATGCAATATGTATCTCACGAGCCCGAACTTAGAAGAAGCCAATTGCCAGTGCGTGAACTTCGAACAAGTACCAGATAGGGTCGGTTTACTACCGCTATAGTGCAACATCAGTACAGCTTTCTTTAGCGACAGTAATTCCTGATGATCGAGGCAGAAGAATTAATATTGAGTTGTCACCATGGTGATTCAATAGCAATTCCTTTGTAGAGCCAAGATCTAAAAAATCCTCAATAAACCTTTATATGCCAGTGCCTTAATAGTTTATTGAGTATACCCCAAATCTTCCAGCTCTTAAAATATCTTCCAGTGAAGTATGTTTTAACACTTTGGCTTCGGGCATATTTCCTCCCTTTTCCGCCATATTAGGGCTCATTCATGCACTCCTGATTAATTAGACAAGTTTCTGAATGAAATTAAATGTATTCAACCATAAACTAAAAGAAAATAGCTTCAAAATGACACCAAAACGAGCTTCGTAGCTCGTGGGGTTCACCCACAGCGCTACCATAGACATTCGCTAAAATGAGCAATTATCGCAAATGTCACGCTACATTTGCCTTTGGCAGCACTGTATATCTCGCGAGACTCTGATTCACAGCCCTCAGTGCCGCGGCCGCCTGGCTGGGGGAAGAACGTGTGGCCTGTCGCGCTCCCACTCCCTCGCACTTCGTTCTACAGGCTTTAACCCAGCAAGTGCGGCAAGACTTATATAAGGCCTACCGATGGGCTGCGGGAAGCCTTATATAATCCAAGGCCTAATTTATTTATTTTTAAAATCAGCCCAGTGTCAATTTTGTTTTATTTTTTACTTTTTGTATTGCCCCTTGGCCATGCCAAATATCACTCCTCCACATCCCCTCCTTCCACCCTTCCCCCCCCCCCCCCCTTCAATTGTCACCTATTCTCCCTGTTATTCCCTTATTCTTAGGTATATATTCGTGCTAACATTAGCGAGTTACTAGCAGGGCATGGTCATCTGTGTTACCAAGCGCGGGAAAGAGCGAGAGAGAGACTACCACGCAACAGTGTCTCTCCAGCCGTCGTGAAGGCTGGCTGGCTGGCAGGCTGCCTTAGCCATAAGTAATGTCACTCCCGGCCTCTATCGCCGATTTTGACCATCCAAATGCTGTTTCCACTTGTTTTATTGCTGTAACAGGTTAATACCTTTATAATCAACGTAAAATAGGCGCATATGGATAAGTATTAATGATATTTATGGTACGATGACGATTTGTGTTTAGGAAACAGTCTAAATACCTCCGCACAGGGAGAGGTGGCCAATACCCCACCTACACAGCGGAGAGGTTAAGAGGCTTTAAAAGCCTGTAAATTGCCATGGCGTTCGGGAACATCTCCCGCAGGCAATGGGTTAAGAGCTTTCCAACTGTTGTAGATCTTAACTTTGCCTGTCATAGTTTTATCGCTTGTGGCGTTTCTCCAGGTGTCCTTTCTCCGGGCAAGAAGGGCGGATGTGCTGGGAGGAGGGCCTGGGGCAGCTGTGGTAGCACCCTCTGGATTTCCCTTTCACGGTGGTGGTGCGGCTTGGAGGAAGAAGGGCGCGTTGTGGTGTAGAATCTATGCAAGTTTTTACTTGCTTTGCCTTCCTTCTGGTTCTTCTTGCTTCTGTCACTGTCCGGATTCCTAATAGTGACTATTATGTCCTTTCTGGGTGTTGGAGGAAGTGCGGGCGTGATGGAGGCAACTCCTGCGTATTCTGGTGGTGTGGCGTTTGGACTTCTTTCCTCGGTGGTGTGGTGGCAAGGGTGGTAATATTGTTTCTTGGTGGTGTTGTGTTTCCACCCTCTTTTCTCATTATTTCATATCCCTCCCGGAATAGTAGCCACGGCCACGTGGCTGTATTAAGAAACATCAGGCGTCGTCATGGCGAGAGAAAATTTTGTATTGATCTAGGTATTCCCACCATTTTCTGGAAGGAGCTTCTGTGGGCCTCTAGGTGTTGGCAAACAATGTCAGGTAAGAGTCGCCGTTTGTGTAAGACAAGGCTGTCTCTAGTTCATCTAAGAATCTGAGGATGTAGGAAGAGCCCTGATATTCACCCCATCTGCTCTTCTTGATGAAGGGAATATCCATGGCACTGAAGTTGCTGGAGCCGGTCGCAGGAGCTTTAACAGGGGACGGCATGGTGAGGAAACTTGGAGAGGCTTCTCGGGAAGGTATTGGTCCAGTAGTGGTTGAGGAGGAAGTGATGGTATGACCTTCGAGATGTCCTGTTTTATGAATGCTTGGCGACGTGAAAGTACTTGGTGACCTCACTGAGGTGGGAAAAGGTTGAGAGATGGTGGCTAGAGTTGGTATATTTGTGTTTCTTGAACACGCTATTCTTAATGCTGGCGCCCTTAATAATGCGTTCTGTGGCTGCAAAGTATGTGCAAGTAAAGGGGAGGGGGAGTAGCTAGGAGTATGATGAGAAATGGAAGAGAAATGAGAAGGGGGATGAGAGAGACGGCCTGATCTAGTGCGAACGGAAGAGGGGGGAATGGAAGGTGAAGCAGAGAGAGAGGAGGGTGATGGGTGAGGAGGTGATGTGGGACGGGGGGAAGGGGGAATGGGAGGTCTGGGATTAGAAGTGCGGGGGTAGGAGAAGGGGAGAGGTGAGGTTGGATGGTAATAGGAATAGAAATAGATGATTTAGGTCTGATGGGATTATGCTGGGGGGATAGGGTTGGAAGGGGGGGGGGGGGGGGTGGCGACGGCGAACGGCAAGGGCGGGTCAGAGGGGGTATTGGAGTTAGGAGAAGCGCAAGAGTGAAAGGGGAAAACAGGGATTTGGCCGCAAGAGGAAGATGGGATTTGTCTGCGAGAGGAAGATGGGATAGGGGGTGAGTGAGGAGGTGAAGGGGATGAAGAAGTTGCTGATGAAGGGGGTGAAGTGGAAGAAGAAGGTGGTCTATATTGTGTAGTGTGGGGTGGCGCTTAGGGCGAGGAGGGGGGTGATATAAGGGCGTCAAGCTATAGCACGCCGTTGGGGGGTGGGGGTGGGGGTCTGGCGAGGGCGAAGGGAATAATGGGGAAGGTGTTTGGGTGGAGGGTGAGAGATAGAATAAAAATAATAATAATAATAATAATATTTATTCAGTTAGCATTTTACAATGTTGGTACCACATAATATGTTACAAATATGACATGTACCAGCTTTGCATAATTCCAACTAAGGATAGCCCAATAAGGCGTTAAGCGTATTTCCATTGGGGTCCTTGTGGGATTAGGTTAGCTGTGGAAAATGGGGAGGACGATTAGGGATAGAGGCAGGGGGGGAATAAGGGATGTGGCGACCCCACCGCCTGTCACTTTGTGGCGCAGTCAGCTCCTGGAGGTTGGGACCGAGAATCCCACCTCCAGAATTGTTAGGAGGAGGCTGTAGGCACCAGCCAAACAGGGCAGTACTCCAGGGGAGTGCTAGGTGGTTGGTAAGGACAGCTGGAACTCCTGTTTCACCACCTGGCATCCCTAGCTGATCCTTTCTGTGCCTCATCAACACACACTGCATGCATCCCAAGCATGCCCTCTAAAACACTCTCTCCTCCTATCAATACATTACACTACAAACACCTTACATACTACACTACCTTTCTAACCCAAACAAAAATGTCAAATACACAACGAGTCTCGGAGTCCCCAGGGTGAGGGGGTGGGGGGACCAGAAATGCCCCCATCCGACTGACCCCTGGGAACGACACCCCAAAATGCCCTGGACCACTACCTTCTACTCTTACTATTAACTTCTGCAACATTCGTGGCCTCTCCTCTAACTTCCACTCTGGGGAACACCACCTCTCCTCTGCCAACCCTGATCTTCTCTTTCTCACCGAGACACAGTTGTCTGGGACTACTGACAGCAAACCCTTCTTTGTATCCTCCTATCTATCTCTATCCTCAGTTTCGAGCCAAAGGTGGATGTTGCGTCTATGTACGCAACAATCTTGCTATCTCTCGTGTTCCCAACTTAGATTCTTCTGAATTCTCAACTCTCTGGCTAAAGTTTTCTTGTCACTCTCAAACTAAATATTTCTGCACTGCTTATCTCTACCCAAATTCTACTGACTAGCCAAAATTCTTCGACTATCTAACTTCTAAAGTGGAACACCTTCTATGCATCTCTCCTTTCGCAGAAATCTCCATCTTAGATTTCAACGTTCACCACCGCCAATGGCTCTCCTCTGTTTCCACTCACCAACCTGATGAACAAGCCTTCATCTTTTCTATCCTAAACGACCTATAGAGCAGTTAGTCCAGCAACCCACCCGTATCCCGGATCGCTTCGGAGATTGGTCCAACATTCTTGACTTATTTCTAACCTCTACCCTTCCGCTTATACTATAAAATGTTTTCTCCTTTGAGCTCCTCCGACCATAAACTAATATCTGTTACCTGTCCTATCTCTCCGGTATGGCCACCCGATCCTCCCAACTGGCGGCGCTTGTGGCACTTTGGCGCTGCAGACTGGGAGACTAGCCCTCCGACAGTACTTCTTTGATTTCCCTTGGAATGACTTTTGCTTCCGTGGTCTGGGACCCTCGGAGAGTGCTGAACGCATTACCGAGGTAATCCTCTTGGGCTTGGAAGCATACATTCCATTTTCTTTCTCTCAGTCTAATGCAAAAAAATCTTGGTTTACTCACGCTTGTTCTACTGCTGTCCGCAACAAGGAGGAAGCATTCAAACGGAACCGACGCCTTAAAACTCAAGAATCTCATTCTTCCTATGTTTCTGCCCGGAATCAAACCAAATCTGTTCTTCGACTTGCCAAGCACTCTTTCATCAATAATAAATGCACTGAACTATTCAACTCTAGCTCTTCCCAAGCTTTCTGGCACCGAGCCAAAAACCTCTCCAACAATTTTTCTTCCTCGTCTTTCCCTCCCCTTTTCCACTCACTTCTTCGTCTGACAAAGCTGAACTTTTCGCTCAAACTTTTGCTAGAAACTCCGCCTTGGATGATTCCGGTGCTATTCCTCCCTCTCCCCTACTTATGCCTAATATCCTAATCTCTTCCAAAGATGTACTTTCTACCCTCTCTGGGCTTAATACTAAGAAGGCGTAAGGTCCGGACGGTGTTCTTCCTGTTGTACTCAAAAACTGTGCTTCAGTGCTGACTCCCTGCCTAGGCAAACTCTTTCGTCTCTGTCTCTCCTCTAACCTCTTCCCTTCATGCTGGATTTTTATTTGTTTATATATTTTTTTATATTCCATACTCCCTCTCGGGCATAGAGGCTGATAGCCTTTACACTCTACCGCTTAACACGGTGAGGCCTGTGAGGTCTTGCTCCAGTCTAGGGAGTGAGACGTGCGAAGCTTCAAGGCCCGAAACAACTCCATCTCTGAAGCAGCCCCGCCTCAGCACTTCACAGTCTCATCCCCCACACTCGGACCCTCACTCTCAGAACGCCACCTATTGAGCAATTAACTCACTAGGCAGTGCCCCCCTGTAGCACATTTTTGAATATGGGAATATTCATACAATGCTATTTTAATCAGGGAACAATGAGCGTATTTTTTTTACATTTCGGTGTGCTGTGGTAATGCACTGATACTAGGTACAGCACAAATTCCATCCCAATAATATCTTCCCATTGACATATTGGGATTCGAACCCGGGTCCATTGGATTACCAGTCCAGTGGCAAGACCACTCCGCCACACCTCCCCTCATCTACTGTCCCATTCAACCTGTCCCAAAGAAGGGTGACCGCTCTCAATCCTCCAACTATCGTCCAATTGCTCTCATCTCTTGTATCTCTAAAGTTTTTGAAACTATTCTTGCTTCCAAATCTCTTAAGCATTTATCTTTTCATAATATGTTCTCAGATCGCCAGTATGGCTTCCTCAGGGTCGCTCTACTGGTCATCTAATTCTTTCATATCCTACTAACTCTTGGTCATCCTCCTTTCGGGACTTTGGTGAGACCTTTTCTATTGCACTAGACATATCGAAGGCCTTCGATAGAGTCTGCCACAAATCTCCAATTTCTAAACTATCCTCCATCGGTTTCTATCCCTCCATCTGTGCCTTTGTCTCTAGTTTCCTTTCCGGTCGTTCCATAGCTGTGGTTGTGGACGGCCATCGTTCACTTCCTCATCCTATTAACTCCGGTTTTCCGCAGGGATCTGTCCTATCTCATAATTTATTCTCTTTCTAATTTTCATAAATTATCTTCTCAACTGTACCTCCAGTCCCATCCATTCAAACGCAGACCTTACACTCCTCAATTAGTTTTCCAGAACGCCCCAGCCAGCAATCCCTCAAAGACAAACGTAATGAAGCCATAGAACACTAACTTCTGATCTAATGGGGGAAAATAAAAAAATTGTCTGCTATTTTTCCCGCCTTCGGCTCGCATCCAACCAAAATCTGCTGCCATCGAGTGAATTGAATGTTTTAAATCGCAGTCATCAAAATATCACACGATTTCTATAGTCATGAATCTTACATATATATTACTCTCAAATTCTATTCAGTACATTGTCCAATATACAAAGTATTTATGATAAATAAAAACGATTCTATTAGGCCTACACAAACAATTGGTAATCGCCCTAAAAGTAGTCCTGTTAATATTGCAATAGATAGGTATCCATGACCTAAAAATTATAATAATATGTATAAACACTCGAGATGAACTTATAAAATAATCATCATTAGCCACTTTACTGGATATTAGATTATACAATTATAAACTAGTTTCAGAACTGGCAAGCGCATAATAAATTGATGCCAGTGTTCGCTACCCATAATAGTCATTAACCCAGGAGCTGCGGGAAGACTCTTAAGAGTTTCCCCGGGCGACTGCGGGAAGACTCTTAAGAGTCTGGGAAAAAAAAAATCCATTTAAAACACCCCTCATTTTGTTTTTTTCTTTTTTTTGCCCCTGGGCCATGCCAAATATCACTCCTCCACCTCCCCTCCTTCCCCACTTTCCTCACCTCCTTCAGTTATCACCTATTTTCCCTGTTATTCCCTTATTCTGTGGTCTATTTTCGTGCTAACATTAGCGAGTTGCAAGCAGGGCATTGTCATCACTGTTACCAAGCGAGTGCAAGAGAGAGAGAGAGTATCGATCGACAGTCTCTCTCCAGACGTGGGGAAAAGTGGAGGAGAGGGAGGTTGCCTCAGCCATACATTATGTAACTCCCGGCCTGTATCGCCGATTTTGACCATCCAAACGCTGTTTCCACTTGTTTTATTGTTGTAACAGGTTAATACCTTTATAATCAACCTATAATAGGCGCATATGGATAAGTATTAATGCTATTTATGGTAAAATAACGATGTTAGTGATGGGAACAGCTCAAATACGTGCGCACAGGAGTGTGGTGTCTCATACCCCCCATGCGCACGTCTTAGGTTAAACGAACCTTCTCAGACAGTAAACATCTCTTCCCCACTTGACTTACTTTGTTAAATTTGACATTAGTTGTGCATCTATGTGCACATTAGCATTAATGGTGGTAGATATTAATTTTGTTTCTCACAGATGGAAATCTTAATATAATGTGGATTATAGCCTTCATAAAGGTAAAATGTTCAGTTATAGATTGTGTCGTGCGTGCGTGTGTGTGTATTCCAAGGTTGCCAGCGCAAATCACATCTCCAAACTCGCCCAAAAGTAGCCCAATCACTTAATACCGCACAACAGATAATTTCAGCTATATTAATCCTATCACACACATTTGCTGATGTTTATCTTTAACAGCCATGCATGCATGATACTATGAGTTCCCCAAATATAACTAGGCCTAGTCCCATATAGCCTACTGTATGAGTAGTGGCCTATGGCACTCATCAAATCTGCATCAATATCCCAATCCCCCCTCACAAACAATCACTTAATTAGGCTATTCAGTCACCACCACATAGGCTACCATACATGTATAGTACAGTCACCACCACATAGGCTACCATACATGTATAGTACAACCAACAGAAAGCCATGATGAACGTTTGTATGAAATGTAGCCTAGCTATATACTCAACACTCGACACCTCTACAACTTTAATAGTATATAGAACCAGCCCAATTCTGCTTTCCTCAATTTTAGTTAGTTAGGATAATACTTCAGAGGCTATCCACCCCATCACACTGTAAATCAAGAATATCATTTGAAATGGAAACTCGCAAATCTACGCTTATGAACGAATCCTAACTAGCCCAATGGTGCGAACAATAGAAGACCTTGGCAACACTGTGTACGTATATCCCGCCGCGGTCAGTTGACCACCTAAACCTTCGCCCGTGGAAAAGGCAGTGTTGTCATTGTTTTTGCCATCATCTTTTTCGAATTTCCTGCATCTCCACGTATGTAATTTGCTGCCACTGTGTTCTATGACATTCTGATTCACATTGATTGATTTCCTGTCACTGGTCTAATAAGAAATATAGCCGGTAACATATTTAGCTGCCCGATTTGATAGTGGATTATAAATTGGTAACTTTAAAGCGCACGATAGCTTGTTTTGTAGGAAAGAAACTATAGTGCGCAGGCGCAGACATTCAACCTGCCAAATGTTACAGCTACAGAATATTGTACCGTATGTTCAGCCAATTTCTACTGAAACACGTATTTGTTAGTAACTAAAAAGGAAGTAAATACAATACTTCAATGAGTAATAAAATTTCGCCCAGCCTATTACACCACATTAGATGAAACTAAATTTCTTGTTCAGGAAGCTGATATTTATGTATCAAATTATGTCAATTATTATATATTCACTGCATTAACGAGTATATAACCATCCTATTATGAATCTAGTCAAAATATACTACACAACTATGTGTCATAGATAAGTGTGCGAACTGTATTAAACCTCTTAAATCACGAAAGCCCTCAAAACACCTCAATGGTGCATCACACACGATAGTCATTTGAATAAGACCCCCAGCGCCATCTGGATTTTTAGTACGGTTTTCTCTCATTACTATTTCCAATTTGGGCAGAGAAAACCTTGTTGCCTTTAATGCATCCAAAACCCAATTTCTCCATCTATCTACCCGTCAGGAACTCCCAGCGGACTATCCCTTATTCTCTAACAATACAAAAATCAATCCTTCATCTTCTCTCAATATTCTTGGTCTCTTTTTCTTCTGCTCTCACTTGGAAGGACCATGTTACCAGTCTTGCTAAGGCAGCCTCCCAGAAGCTGGGTGTGCTCAACCGCCTCAAGGGGTTCTTTACCCCTGCTCAGCTTCTTTCTCTGTACAGGGGCACGGTGCATCCTTGTATTGAATATTGTTCACATGGGAGTATTCTCTCACACCGCACTCCTAGACAAAGTAGAAAGGAAGGCCTTTCGTATAATTAACTCCTGTCCACTCACCAACTCTCTGCAATCTCTCTCTCCGCCGCAATGTTGCATCTCTCTCACTATTCCATCGTTACTTCAATAATCAGTGTTCCTCAGAGCTCTCCCAGTGTATACCACCTCCTCTACATAGGGCATGTGGTACCCATCTTGCAACACAATCCCACCCCTACTCTGTGCAACTCTCTAACCCAAGATTGAAACGTTACTCTCAGACTTTCTTCTATTCAACAGCTGAGCTCTGGAACTCTCTCCCAGAATCAGTCTTTCCCTCTTCCTATCACTTAAATTGCTTCAAACTCCGTGTGTCCAGGCATTTTGGTTTGAACGTCCCTTGATTTTGGCCTTGTCACTCTTTAAACTCTGGGGGAAGCACTCACTGTGGGCAGTTCTGCCTTTTGCCTCCCTCGCTCACATAAAGAAAAAAAAAAGAAAAGCTGAGGAAGGAGAGGAGGAAGGAGTAGGTATTGAGGGTGAAGAAGGAGGAGAATAGGGAAACTCACGAGGCGGTTTGTGGTGATGAGTTTTGGTTTGGGGCGTGGTGGATGACGGAGGTGTCTCTATCCATAATCAGAGGACGATAAATCCTCACGAAGCGATTTTGGTAGGTCCGAGACTCTCCGTGTTAATTTATGATAATTTGATACGGGTTGGGGACTTTGGTGATTTTGTATGGCCCGATGTATCTGGGACCAAGTTTGTTGGACACTAGTAGTTTGGCCACCATTACCAAATCGTTGACAGTGTAGGGGCTTTTTGGGGGCGTGATGTCTCGGGCTGTGTCCTGGCAGACTTGGGCGGTATGAAGGACGTTCTTTAGGTGTTGTAGACTGTAGAGGGTCGGTGGATATGATCGCCGTGGAGGGTTTAGCCAGACTATGAAAGGGTAGCAGCAGGGGTGCAACGCCATATAGTCTCTCGTGAGGCGTGATGCCGTCTTCCCTAGTGCACGAGTTCATACCCCACTGGATAATTTTTACCTGGGCTGGCCAGTCTTGAGTTTGTAAGGCGATGAGCCGAATCCTTAGCAAATTATATATAGTTTTATGGCTCCTTTCACAAATGGCATTTCCTTGAGGCCATTAGGGGGATGAGTGAGACACCTGGATGCCACATAATCGTGAAAATTTTTCCCATACTTGGCCAGAGAACTCGGGGGCATTGTCAGACAGGAGTACATCAGGTAGGCCGAAATTGGCGAAGACTTCGGTGGCCAAGACCTCTACCACGGTGATGGTACTGTGCTCCTTGACGGGGCAGGCTGCCAAAAACCGGGAGTAGACGTCGACGAAGGTAACAACGAATCTCTTGCCTTGTTTCATGGGGAAGGGGCCCATGACGTCGAGGGACAGAGTCTGTCAAGGTTTAAATGCGACTAATTTCCCGGCTGATCCTGGAGACCTGGTACGGTCTTTTCCTAATCCACAAGGTCTGCAAGCTTCTGCATCTTTCTTGGCAAGGCTGGTAGGGCTGGTGGTCCAATAAATTTGTTGAAAGACTTGCAACATTTTTGCCTGGCCAAGGTGAATACCATTGCCTTCGTGGATTATTATTAGTATTTCCTGGGCTGTTTGCGGGTTGATGGCGATGTGTCCGGGCTCTGTATAGAGTTGATCTCTTACACAATGTATATTATAAAACACATCTGGAATCCATTTTGGTTTTATTTAAGTTAGCCATGATTTTAGTAATGTGGGGTTGGCGTTTTCTTGATGGTGTTTAGGCTGCGTTTTTGTCGTTGAAGTTGGGTGAGTGACTAAACTAGTTGAATTTGAAGGGGTAACTAAAATATTTGAACTGGGAGGGTTCACTAAACTAGTTATCGTAGGTACAGTATATGATTTATACTAGCACTTGTGACGGCCAGGCGAGAGAGGGCGTCAGCGTTCATGTGTAGTTTCCCTGGACGGTAGTGAATTTAGAAGTCGAACTCCTCCAGGGTTTCTCGCCAACGAACAAGGAGAGCACAGTTTGTGTCCGATCTAAGTAGCCATTGCAGGGATTGATGATCTGTAATTACTGTATATCTATTTTTGTGCCCAGCAGAAAAGATCGAAAATGGTTTAATGCCCAGATGACAACGAGGAGTAGTAGCAGCATAGTTTCGTCAGCGTTCAAAGTGGCACTGGCGCAAGCGATTATATGTTCACGCCCATCCTGTACTTGAGCCAGGATAGCTCTGATGGCATACAGATATACGTGAGTATATAACCGGAATGGTTGTTCATAATAAGGGAATGCGACTGTAAGGGCTTGCACCAGGTGTTGTTTTAGGACGTTGAAAGCTTTATCCCTTTCTGAAGTCCATTTGAAGGGCTCGTCTTTCTTGGTTAATTCATGAAGAGGGCGGGCCAGGGCAGCAAAATCCTTTACGAACCTCCTGTAGTAAGTGGCTAAACCCAAGAAGGAGCGAACGCCTTTGACGGTGGTAGGAGGAATTTGGGCTGCAATTGCAGAGAGCTTACAAGGGTCTGGTGAGATGCCCTCGGCCGATATATATTCTGACATACGGAGCCCTGTATGTTTATTTAAGAGTTAGAATTCAGAGTTGAGGAGTGCCAAATTACCCAGGCGGCGAAGCAGACCAGCGAGCGAACCAGCGAGTGGGAAACCAGCTCGTCCGCATACCAGCAAACAAGCCTTCACACCTGCGTGCGTCATAGGAGACCCTGCAAACTACTTCTATAACCCGACGCTATGACGATGATCGACGCCAGGAGACTCCACTGGACCACGCACCTGCTACGCAACTTGAGGAGCTGTGATTGGGGCGTGCACCATCCCCCGCCTCCTGATTCGTTCCTACACCATCACTGTTTAGTATATAATACCCAAGTAGTGGGCATTCAAATCAGTCTCACTTGGAGTTGGGAAGCTGAACTTGCAGCTGGAGGAAGACGGGGTGAAGTATTATAATGGGATTGTGACTGTCAGTCAGATTATATAAGTGTGTGTTAAGTGTGTTCGGTGTAAACACTTACGTTATGTTGGTTAGTGAGATATGTGATTGGGAATTAACGTTAACGCTACTATTATGTACTTAACTATTTTAGTTGACTGACTTGTGGACTAAAGCAACTCTTCAACTAATTGGGTTATGATGAAAGTAATACTATTGTTTTATATTAAGACTTACGAGTTCTTTCATTTTCTTTTAATTAAGCTTACATTGCTTAACGGTGCTTAGTACGGTGATACTATTGTCTCATATTAGTAATATCGCCTTAGACTAACATGGCTGTTTAAATGTTACTTCTAGTGATTTCCTAAGCTGAAGAAAATTCTTTTAGCTTCAAAATATTATTTTTGCTTTTCATATTATTTGAGTGAGACCTGAATCGAATCTATGAAGCGATCCTGTAACTTAATGTACTCATAATCAAACCTCAATGTTACGTGGTTAAGAAATACATTTAACTAATTATTAAATATATATCTAACTTTTTATGTGACTTTGATATTAATCCTGATGATAATAATAATATAATACTATTAACGTAAGACAAGAACCAAGAATAATAACTACATTAAATATAAATAAAAGGACATGATATAAGAAAACTATCTATTAATTTCAAAAAGGGTAAGAGACAGAAATATTCTTACCTTAATATTTATCTTTCAAGACCTGATATATAATTAATAGTCCTTCTTTAGATATAACTTATTCGGTTCATAACCATTGCCTACTAAGCTTCGGTTTAATAATAATTATTTATAAATACTACATGACTTTAATTAGTTTCAGTATTTTTTCATAATTAAAGAGTATCAGTCATTAAAGGATACCAAGTCCTAAGATCCAAAAGGAAAGGAAGAAACAACAGGAAATAATTGTATTAGATTTTACTTTCGTTTTGCCTTCAGCTGACTGATACCTTAATATATATCTCTGTGCTATCTAGATTCATCAAGTTAACCACTTGAGGATCAAGATACATAACAATATATATATATATATCCATAATGATAATATACTATCATCAGTTAGGTATAGTAGCAATGATATACTTATCTATAATAAGGCAAACTGGATAAATCATCATTAATATAGCCAATATTGTAGAGGCATATACCTTTATTATACGTGTTTATGTGTAGACTGTAGCGTGGCATAGTTGTCGCACTGGTAAGGATTCACTGAGTTATGTCGTGCAGGTATACAGTCATCCGCATATATAAGGCTACACTAATGTCCTACTATTTTTTTTTTTTTTTTTTCTATATTCACAACTACTCCTCTCGGGGATAGGCTGATCGCCTTTACACTCTAACGGCTGAACGCTGGAGGCCCGTGAGGTCTTGTTCCAGTCTAGGGAGTGACCGACAGGCGAAGCACCTATTCACGGTTCGAACCCAACTCCATCTCTGAAGCTGCTCCTGCCCCCTGCGCTTCACAGTCTCACTCCCCAGGCTCGGACCCTCACTCAGAAACGCCCCTATTGAGCAATTAACTCACTAGGCATTGCCAACCCTGTAGCATATTTTGAATATGGGAATATCATACAGTGCGCTATTTAATCAGGGAAACAATGAGGGTATTTTGTTTGGCATTTCGGTGTGCTGTGGTAATGCACTGAAACTAGGTACAGCACAACAAATTCCATCCCAAAATATCTTCCCCATTGACATATTGGGACCATATTCCCTCCTCTACCGGCGAAGTCTTCGTCAGTTATGCTAGCTATATTTAGAGGATTGTGTAGTTCACAAAGGATCTGTGGTTGGAAATAGGGTTAAGTGAGATAATTCTAAGCCTGTTAATTGTGTGAAACTGAAGATATCGTCTAATATAGCTAGAATAAAGTTGGGTTAAAATCAAGTGCTGAAGGAATCTGTACTATAATAATAAAGCACTGCTGTA
>CM064526.1:584931-654799 GCA_032716605.1 Paralithodes platypus
AAACAACCAACACCCAGGCTCCTTCTTCACTTGCACAATGTGACTTGTCTACATAAGCATATACTGTACAGTCTGCGAATTCAAGATGCAAGGGATGTGGGTGTAGGACTATATTGTTAAACAAGAAGCCTTGCAAAAGCAATTACATTCTTGGTATCTCAGGCCAAGCCACCCAAACCCTTCCAAACCCTCCTCCATTTTCCCTCGACCCTCACGTCGTCCACCCACACTCAACCACGCCAGCTACAGAAGATTATACCCATCGGTAATTAAATTCCTATATATCTGCGGGTAGCGACGGAGACAACAGTCTCTTATCCTTTTTGTTTATCAGGGCTCTGATTAGCGATTACCAGATTTATATCAACAGAGCTCTAATAGGCATGTCAACTAATTTGTTTATTTCAAGTTGATCACAGTTATAAAGTCTTTAATTCACTACACACTCTTTGCTTACCCCTAGTCTTTTAACACACACACTCACATTCATCAGGTCTCTCTCTCTCTCTCTCTCCCTCTCCATGTCTCATATTGCAGTAATGATAAAAAATAGGTATATAAATGTGGTATCCTCAATAATTATGGATTTGCCACCCTCCACAATGTGCCAAGTAAAGCTTCGTCATGGTTGTGGGTATGGAGTCTAGACTTATAAGCATGATGACTGATAATGGTAAGGGTGACACTATGAGGACACTGTTTATTAACCCCTTCAGTTAAGAGTGACGCATTATATTTATTACATTTTTTTTCAGTCACATCCATAGTGTCCTGATTCACCTTTAGCCACAGGTTTCTTGTAGTCCGCAAGATTAAGAACCCCTGAGTCAGTTTGTTAACCCTTTGGCTATCCTCAAAGGATCTTTCAAAATCAATATAGAATCATATTGGGAGGTAGTAAGAATATAATGAAACAGGTGTTGATATGTCCTGAATGGGATTTCAAACAAATAAATAAGATTACTTCTATAACATACCAACATTTCAATACTGTGATTTAAAAATAGTATGTACTATATTCTATATGCAGTACAGTAACTGTATATAGATTACTTCTATAACATACAGAGTGTAAATGAGAGGTTAAAGGGCACAATTTTAGCGTCAGGGCGACAAGCGATAAGGCTATTCAGTCTCATGCTAAAAAATGATGACTATAATGCCAAATGAATAGTAGTGATGGTTCAACGGAAGATGGAAATGTTCGTTAGAATAAATTGGTAAATTAGGGTATAAGAAAAAAGAAGTAAATTGAAGAGTATATTACACAAAACTGTAGGCGGTCCTATGTAACAAAATGATCACGAACTTAGAGCCCTGTTTGCAAAAGAAAATATAGACATAATAGCGCTAACTGAAACGTGGCATTAATACAGAGAAACCAGGCATTTTTTTAGCAGAATTTGATATCCCAGGATATAGTTTGTTTAAAAATATGACCGATTACAAGTAAGAGTGGGTGGCTGTTATATAGCAGTGTGTTGGTCAGGGAGTACATTAAAAAGCTGTATTAAATCAGGTATTAGACTAAATAAACGATAATGAAAGTGTTTGGGTAGAGGTTAAACGAAGGTAAGTGAGAGCCATCAGTGTATTGGAAGTTATGTATAGACCTGCCAAATATGAGTAGAAATGCCGGAACGTCATTATGGGAGGAAATTCAAAATGGCATCAGGTTTAGCAATGTGTACATTATGGGGGATTTTCATTTTCCGCTATAGATTGGCAGCCATCAAATAGGAGACTCTGATTTCTGAGGATGTTTATAGCAGGTAGTACAAGATAGTTTTTATTTCAATTCATAGATACGCCGACCTAGAGGTAATAATATTCTCGATTTAGTTTTCAGTAACAATGAACATATGGTAAATAATGTAAGAGATAGGGGACCACCTAGGAAATAAGTGACCACAATTCTGTGTATTTTAATATACAATGGAAACGGTAATACCAGAGAGAATACAACATTAATACCTGACTTTAGAAAAGCCACTTATGGTGGGTTAAGAAGAGCCCTATTAGACTGACCCTATGGTCAAAAAACTTAAGTCGATCCAGGTGTCTCCAAATTAGTTGTTACCCCTTCTCAGGCACCTTGTTCATCTTAAGGTCAGGGACAAGAAGTCGTCCAACCTTGGTAGATACATCGATAATTTTATCAAGTCAGTATTCATGCACAAAATAAAATACATCCCCAAAAGCAATTTAGATCAAAACACAGAACCAACCCCAATGGATGAATAATAGACTATTAGATCTTCTTAGGACAAAAGAGAGGAATATATAGAACAATTAGGGAAGGTGAAAATTCACCTACTTGCTTACTATCAGAATCTAATCAAGAACAGGTAAAAAAGGATATTAGGACAGAAAAATAAATTAGGGGTGAAATTAAGGTTGCCAATGGACTCAACAAAATAATCCTAAAGCTTTTTACCAAAATATATAAATCCAAAGTTGAGAGATGTAATTGGTCCCCTTAAAAACTTCGATAGGAGAAAATGACAGACAATGATTTAGAAATGTGGCAGTACATTAAATAGTCAATTTCTTTCCGTGTTCACTAATGGAAAATTTGGCACAGTTTCCAGAAGGTCCGTAAGGTATATAGCGATAGTATAGAAAAATAGGTTAAGTACGGTTACTATAAGTAGAAATGATGTGCTTAAGGAAATTGACAGACTAAAAAACTCATAACTCGCCTGGTCCTGATGAGGTATATGCTAGCGTTATTAAAAGAATGTAGGGATGAGTTAAGTTACCCATTTACCATTTTTATTTAACAAGTCATTGGAGAACAGGTATAAGTTCCAGAAGCTTGGAAGCTTGCCAAACGTAGTTCCGATCTTCAAAAAAGGTGACAACTCAATAGCATCCAATTACCGTCCCCATTAGGTCTTACAGTCAATCCATAGGAAAGCTACTAGATTCAATTATTGCCTAGTAAATTAGAAAACCCAACTTAGATACATTTAATTTAATAAATTCTTCTCAGCATGGATTCACTCCAGGGGACGTTCTTGCCTTAACTAATTTGCTTTAGGTTTTTCTCATAGGTATATGAAGCAGTAGTATAATGACAAGTCTATGATATATAATAAATTTAGATTTCAGTAAACCTTTAGACAGAGTCCCCCATGATAGATTGATGAGAAAGGTTGAGGCGCATGGAATAGGTGGGGCGTTGTTTGGGATGGATTAGGTCATGGCTAATTGGTAGGGGGTGGGGGGAAGCAGAGAGTCAGCATAATGGTACGAAGTCATAATGGGGAGCAGTCAAAAGTGGTGTCCCCCAGGGATCTGTAGTTAGGTCCTCTGTTGTTTTGTTATATACATAAATGACCTTGATTTAGGTATAACTAGTAGGATAAGTACCTTTGCAGACGAATACCAAAAATGGGAGAGAACAATTGAGTTCAGATAGATGATTATAGAGTGCCTCCAAAGGGATCTAGATACCTTTACACGATCATGGTCCAGTAAATTGGCAAGATGAAGTTTAAACTTGACAAATGCAAGGTATTAAAGATAGGGAAGATGCATACAAATGTTAAATATAAACTAGCAACAAATGTGGAATTAGAAAACTCGAATTGTGAGAAAGATCTAGGTGCTGTTTGTTAGCAATGATTTGCCGCCTAGACAACAGTGTATAAGCGTCGAAACAAGGCAAACAGGATTTCTCGGGTTCATCTCTAGGAGTCGTGAGTAACAGAAACTGCTGATGTTTATCTTAAAACTTACTTTGTCATTAGTGAGACCCCATATGGGATTATGCGTTCAATTATTGGTGTCCTTATTACAGAATGGACATAGATTGTCATTGTGAGAGAGGTTACAACGTAGAATGACAAAAATGATCCATAATATTAGAAATCTTCCGTATAAAGAAAGGTTTGAAGAAATTAGGCTTACATTTCATTAGAGAGACGCAGAGTTCGAGGGGATAGGATCAGAGGTGTTCAAGTGGGTTAGTGGGATTAACAAAGGGGACATGCCAAATGTAACTAAAGCTCAGTGATAGCTAAAGAACTTCGTACCAATGGTTTCAAATTAGATAAATTTCGTTTTCAGAAAAGATATAGGCAAATATTGGTTTGGTAAACAGTAGTTGTAGATGGGTGGAATCGGACTAACCAAGTGCTATAGTGGGGATTAAAAACGATAGGGAGCCTTTAAGATAAAATTTGGATAACGCATATGGAACGAGAAGGGTTGGGTGTGAAGGGGGAATCAGCAGGGTTGGGTAATCAAGCGCTCTGGCCAGGACCCCCCGTAATCCTGCGTTAATACTCTAAACCGTTTTGGTAAGATGATTCCTCAGGGGTAATTAGAGTGTTGAAGCCTTATAATTGTGGCCTTGTAATTGGGGTTGTGTGGCGACAGGGATCTGCCTTGCTTAGGCCAATCGGCTTTCTGCAGACTCCCATTTCTTATGTTTCTTATGTTCTTATACCACATTTAATACTGTGATTAAATAGTATGCAACTCTATATCATAATGCAGTACAGTACTGTATATAGATTACTTCTATAACATACCACATTTAATACTGTGATTTAAAATAGTATGTACTATATTATAATAATACACAGTACAGTACTGTCTTTATTACGTAAACACCCACAACCCAATACAGTACTGTATATACAACAAGTTGCATTACGTGTTGTCAGGTTGTACTGACAATCTTATGCTCTTACTTACGGATTGAGCAAGCACAAATATATTATTTTCATAATTCCACTAGTAAATTATTTTTCTATTAGTAAACTACACACGAACACCCAAATTGATGGTTTTACTTAATATAGCCTAATAATCGAAGTTGAAGGCCAATGTTTCGGGCCTAACTTTCTCCTGCTACACCACTACCTTTCAAAAACAACCTAAGCATTCCCTTATGATGCCTGAGGCCGAGGGCAAACTGGTACAGGATTGTATTTATTTCTTCCTAACAAAACCAAGTGTTCCATGGTCAGGTTAAAAACTCCCAAACATATCCAGTAGGAGAGGACCGACCTTTTTATACAAACACCTATCGGCTTCCCTAAATGGTCGTTGCTTATAGTATGTCTGCACACAGTGTTCTGATTATATGCTTGTGAGAAACAATTGAATGACAACCTGCATCCAAATGCCCTCGGCCTAGCTACGCTAAAATAACACATCATTAGCTTAAGGGAGGTTTGTTTTCCAGTAATGCCATAGCAAGACATTATGGTGGGTGTGTGGAGTGGTCTTGCCACTGGCCTTGTTAATCCAAAGGCCCATTAGCTTTAAGGGAGGTTGTTTTTTCAGTAATGCCATAGCAAACATGAGGTGTGGTTGAGTGGTTCTTGCCACTGGCCTGTAATCCCTGTAAAAAGGTCCGGGTT
The DNA here is from genome assembly GCA_032716605.1 of Paralithodes platypus. Classification (NCBI taxonomy): domain Eukaryota; kingdom Metazoa; phylum Arthropoda; class Malacostraca; order Decapoda; family Lithodidae; genus Paralithodes; species Paralithodes platypus. The sequence continues at coordinate 590,310 of CM064526.1, forward strand.
CAAATCCCGATGATCAAATGGGAAGATATTTTGGGATGGAATTTTTGCTGTTACCTGGTATCAGTGCATTACCAACAAGCCACCGAAACGTACAATAAAACTACCCTCATTCGTTCCCTGAATTTAAATAGCACACACAGGTGGCGTTGTGTGTGTGTAAATTGTTATGAGTCCGAGTGAGGAGGGGATGAGACAGGAAGCACGGGAACGAGTGCTTCAGAGATGGGGTCCGTTTAGGGCCATGAGTGAGTCACCGGGGGGGGTTGCCTCATGTGAAAGGCAAGATGGCAGGTGCTCGTGTATCTACATGCTTCACATGTCTCACTCTCCCTAGACTGGAACAACGACCTCACGGTCTCCCGTGTTCTTGTAAAGCGGTGAAGTTAAGGCTCTCAGGGCCTATGCCGTAGAGGAAGTAAGTTGGAATATAGACAAAAAAAAAAACAAAAAAAAAAAAAAAACATATTGCTGCAAAGTCTCTCGTATTTTTCATTCCTGAATCAAACTAGGATTGGTTCACCAGTGACAGCATCATAATTATACCCTTACACACATTCAGCGTTCTCAGTCAGATATATATGTTTACTCTACTCAAATATAAGCTTGCGAGTGTCGTAGTGGTAGCGTGCCCTGATTTCGCACGTGGGAGGACCCGGGATCGATTCCCTGCTTGGTAAAAAGGATTAATGGTCACATCCATGGCCTCCTAACCTCCTGTGCCTGTGTTTCAATGGTGGACATCAGAGGTGAACCGTCTACTCAATTGAGTCATGTAAATTCTCTTCACCTTATCAGCTTTGACCGATGTGAATTACCACAAATAACTGCTTTGAGAGGTTAAACTAATTAACAGACAACAATGCCTTTTTCTGGCCGTCAATAAACCACTTTACCCACCACCTTCTCTTGATCTTTCATCTTTCACCACATGTGTTGAACAATATTGTCCGCCTAGTCACCCTATTGTGGAAGGACCTTTGTCGGGACATATTTTACTCTACCCACTTGCCATTCCACCATTTTTATGAACCCGTCTTTCCATAATCATTATGCTCTGAGCTGAGATGGTAATGAGCTACTAACACCCCTTGGAGACAACTAGTGTGACCTCTTATGTAATTCCCTTTTACTTATACGCTTTCCTCAAAAGGTGGCATACAAACTTCCATAGAGTATTTACCTACAATATTAACAAGTCAGTGTCAGCTCGGTACTCTCAACTCGTATAAGTGATGTTGGATGAAAAAGGTACAACCCTGTCTCATGTTAAGGTAATGCCAACTGGACAGGTTAGGCTGCCTATTTATTGATTTGGCATACAATACATAATTTTCACTACTGGATACAGCCTGCATCACAATATTATAATGCAAGTGGCTTAACTATTTGTAAACTCTCTCTTCTCTCTTTCGCTCTTTGAAGAAGGCTAAGTATCCCAGTTTGCTGGATTCCAGGCCTACCAACATAAATGAATTTATGTTATAGTTTTTTATTTTTTTTATTTCCAATTCCACGGGTCCTCCCTAAATATTTATCTATTAGCCTTATGTTTAAGGCAAGTTAATCATTTAAATCATTGTATTGGTATTATTAACGGAAACTAGTTATAGGGCACATTATTGTTACCGGAATTCTTACGAAACTTAGAGCCCGTCGGAACTTGACGAACGGAATTAGGACGAACTTGGAGCACTCGGTTAGCACAGAAAATAAGAACCTAATAGCGCTAACTGAAACGTGGATAAATACAGGAATCTAGGGCATTTTTTAAGCAGAATTTGATATTCCAGGATATGTTTAGTTTGTTTTAAATAGGACCCCGAACAAGTTTTAGAGGAGGGGCGGGGGTATAGCAGTGTTTGTCAAGGAGTACATTAAAAAGCTGTATTAAATCAGGTATTAGACTAAATAATGATAATGAAAGTGTTTGGGTAGAGGTTAACGAAGGTAGTGAGACCATAGTTATTGGAGTTATATATAGACCGCCTAATATGAGTAGAAATGGCGGAAAATCGTTATGGGAGGAAATTAAAATAGCATCAAGGTTTAGCAATGTGTGCATTATGGGGGATTTTAATTTTCCGAACATTGATTGGCAGCACCAATTAGGCGACTCCGATTCAATAGAGTTTATTGAGGTAGTACAAGATAGTTTTTATTTCAATTCATAGATACGCCGACTAGAGGTATAATATTCTTGATTTAGTTTTCAGTAACATGAACATATGATAAATAATGTAGAGATTGGTGACCACCTAGGAATAGCGATCATAGATCTATTTATTTTAATATCCAATGGACAGGGAATGCTAAAGAGAATACGACACTTATCCCAGATTTCAGAAAAGCCGATTATGGTGGGCTAAGAAGAGACTTAAGGGTGGACCCTATTGTTAAGCAATTAAGTCAGGATATGCCAGAGTTAAACTTGCCACCTACATATAACCAGTTTATTGATTCACTCCACAATGCTCAACATAAATATATCCCTAAAAGAAGATTTAGATCGACGCAGAACCAACCAAAATGGATGACTAATAAGCTAATAGATCTTATAGGAAAAAAGAAAGGAAATATAGAAAAATGAAGAAAGGCAAAAATAATTTACATATATACTATCAGACTCTATCAAGACTGGTCAAAAAGGAAATCAGGAAAGCAAAAAGAAATTATGAAATAAGGATTGCCAGTGACTCAAAAAAGAACCCTAAAGCTTTTTACCAACTATATAATATATATAAAGTTAGAGATGTAATAGGCCCCCTAAAAACTTCAATAGGAGAAATAACAGAAAATTATTTAGAAATGTGCAGTACATTAAATAGTCAGTTTCTTTCCGTTTTCACTAATGAAAATTTGGCACAGATTCCAGAAGTCAATATGGTATATAGTGATAGTATAGAAAATATGTTACGTACAGTTAGTATAAGTAGAAATGATGTGCTTAAGGAAATTGACAGACTGAAACCTCAAAAATCGCCTGGTCCTGACGAGGTATATGCTAGAGTATTAAAAGAATGCAGAGATGAGTTAAGTAGTCCATTAGCATTTCTATTTAACAAGTCATTAGAAACAGGTTTAGTTCCAGAAGCTTGGAAGCTTGCAAATGTAGTTCCGATCTTCAAAAAAGGTGATAAATCGATAGCCTCCAATTACCGTCCCATTAGTCTCACATCAATCATAGGAAAGTTGCTAGAGTCCATTATTGCTAGGAAAATTAGAAGCCACTTAGTAAAATTTAACTTAATAAATTCTTCTCAGCATGGATTCACTCAGGGACGTTCTTGCCTTACTAATTTGCTTAGCTTTTTCTCAGAGGTATATGAAGCAGTAGATAGTGACAAGTCAGATGATATTATATATTTAGATTTCAGTAAAGCTTTCGACAGAGTCCCTCATGAGAGATTGATGAGAAAGGTTGAGGCACATGGAATAGGAGGGTCGTTGTTGGGATGGATTAGGTCATGGCTAATTGGTAGGAAACAGAGAGTCAGCATAAATGGTACCAAGTCAGAGTGGGGAGCAGTCAAAAGTGGTGTCCCCCAGGGATCGGTATTAGGTCCCCTGTTGTTTCTTATATACATAAATGACCTAGATTTAGGTATAACTAGTAGGATAAGTAAATTCGCAGACGATACTAAAATGGGGAGATCAATTGATTCAGATCGCGATATAGAGTGCCTCCAAAGGGATCTAGATACCTTACATGAATGGTCAGTAAATTGGCAGATGAAGTTTAACATTGACAAATGCAAGGTATTAAAGATAGGGAAGATGCAAACAAATGTTAAATATAACTAGCTAATTTAGAATTAGAAAATTCAGACTGCGAGAAAGATCTAGGTGTGTTTGTTAGCAATGATTTGAAGCCTAGAAAACAGTGTATAAGCGTTCGTAATAAGGCAAACAGGATTCTCGGGTTCATCTCTAGGAGTGTGAGTAACAGAACTGCTTGATGTTATCTTAAAACTTTACTTGTCATTAGTGAGACCCCATATGGATTATGCTGTCCAATTTTGGTGTCCTTATTACAGAATGGACATAGATTCATTGGAGAGAATTCAGCGTTAGAATGACAAAAATGATCCATAATATTAGAAATTTTCCGTATGAAGAAAGGTTTGAAGAATTAGGTTTACATTCGTTAGAGGAGACGCAGAGTTAGAGGGGATATGATAGAGGTGTTCAAGTGGGTTAGTGGGATTAAACAAAGGAGACATGACAAATGTACTAAAGCTCAGTGATAGCGAAAGAACTCGTTACCAATGGTTTCAAATTAGATTAATTTTGTTTCAGAAAAGATATAGGCAAATATTGGTTTGGTAACAGAGTTGTAGATGGGTGGAATAGGCTACCAAGTGATATAGTGGGATCAAGAAACGATAGGGAGCTTTAAGAAAAAAATGGATAAGCATATGGAAGAGAAGGGTTGGGTGTGAAGGGGGATCAGCCGGGTTGGGCCAATCAGCGCTCTGCAGACCCCGTAATCCTGCGTTAATCTCTAACCGGTTTGGTAAGATGATCCTCAGGGTATTAGAGTGTTGAGCCTATAATTGGGCTTTGTAATTGGGGTTGTGTGGGACAGGGATCTGCCTTGCTTAGGCCAATCGGCTTTCTGCAGACTCCCATTTTCTTATGTTCTTATGTTCTTATGTTCTTATTGGCAGCCCTGAGGAGCTATGTTTGTGCATTTTGCTGCAGTGGAGGAGCTGACGTTAAAAAGAAACATTCAGATCTCAACCTAGTGTCATAGAGCAATAGAGGCTAAAATCGTCTCTAAATATGCAGTGGGGGGAGGAGGGGGTTGGGGTGGGGGGGATGGAAGTGAGTAGTTTGCCAGGGGAAACAGGAATGTCGACTTTATATTACCATCAATAGAGAGGAATATGGTATGAAATTAGATAACAGGTGCCAGTTTCTTTAAATTCTGTAAAATCAGTAGAATATAATTGACTTTATATTAACCTTAATATAGAGACAATAAGCCATAGTTTTATCTATAAAATATGTCATAATTAGCTTCACGTCCTTTATAGATATTAAATAGTTAGGGGTGGGGTGGGAATGTGAACGATTGGTGAGGGTAAGGGGATACTAGAAATCTAGAACTGAAGAATTAGAAGATATGAAGAAAAGTTGGAGATGAAAGATATAATATAGTGGGTTCTCCGCTGTTGCTATTATGTAACATAATCACTAGCTTCTGTGGTATTCAATGTATTGTTGGAGTGGCTGTGGTTGTGGAAGTAGTCTGTGACCAGTGTGATGAGATCGGTCATGATGATCAGGTCCTAACATTTACATACAAAATAGGTCTCAGACACCGCTGATGTCCGCCATTGCAGACTGGGGTTGGTAGGCCATGGATGTTGAGATATACTTTGTATACGGAGAGGACTAATCCCAGGCCCTCCCGCGTACAAATGACGCACGTTACACCTGTGGCACACATACTATGCTGGATAAGTAACATATATTATACAGTATAGCGACTGTGAAACTAATGTGTGTATTATGATGTTGAAACGTGGTGAACCCTTCATTGCCCGATTCGGAAGAAACATAGGCTAGCTACTTTACAGAAATATGATATCTAACAAGTTGTCTTTCGGTCATGGGGCTTATTTGGTAATATGTAAATGGAATTCTGACGAAATTACATACAAAAAACGAACCCGTCTGGCTTTAATAGACTGCTTTAAAACCTGTAAATATCCGTTTTTATTTTGATCATAGAACACAAGCCGACTTTGTTATTTAAGTATTGTATTGTGTTCTAGGTAATTTCCTGGCAAATGACGATTTCTAATACATCAATGGTTTCAGGTGACTATATTAAGTTATTATTATTCGAAGCTCATGGATTATTAAACATTATTAATACATTTGTGATGACTTAGTGCAAGGATAAGATGTGATCAATGGCTTGGAAAGCCGACAGGTTAAGAAAGTAACATTAGGCCTATGTGTTCTCTACAGTATATGCCTGCGATTTAACTTGGGCCGAAGTGTATATAAACCGACAGGTTGATAAAGGAACTATGTGTTCTATTGATGTTTGGGATCGAACCTGGACCAACGGGAGTGTTTTCCCTAGGTTTGGTTTATATTTGCTGCACCACCACCCTTCAAAACCTGGACCAATGGGAGTGTTTGCCCTAGGTTTGGTTTATATTTGCTGCACCACCACCCTTCAAAACCTGGACCAATGGGAGTGTTTGCCCTAGGTTTGGTTTATATTTGCTGCACCACCACCCTTCAAAACCTGGACCAATGGGAGTGTTTGCCCTAGGTTTGGTTTATATTTGCTGCACCACCACCCTTCAAAACCTGGACCCATGGGAGTGTTTGCCCTAGGTTTGGTTTATATTTGCTGCACCACCCTTCAAAACCTGGACCAATGGGAGTGTTTGCCCTAGGTTTGGTTTATATTTGCTGCACCACCACCCTTCAAAACCTGGACCAATGGGAGTTTGCCCTAGGTTTGGTTTATATTTGCTGCACCACCACCCTTCAAAACCTGGACCAATGGAGTGTTTGCCCTAGGTTTGGTTTATATTTGCTGCACCACCACCCTTCAAAACCTGGACCAATGGGAGTGTTTGCCCTAGGTTTGGTTTATATTTGCTGCACCACCACCCTTCAAAACCTAAGCATCCCTTAAAGCATATTTGTTTTAATTTAGGCTGAGGGCATTTGGGTACAGGTGTGTCATATAATTCTTCTCGCAAGCAAATATTAAGAAATCTGTGTGCAGACAGATTATAAAAAACGGCTTAGTAAGCCGACAGGTTATTAATGCAAGTATGTGGTCTCTACTGTATATTCTTGGTATCAAACTTGAGGTGGAACCTGTTTGATATGAGAATTAAAAAACACTCCTGTACCCAGATGTCCTAGGCCTGGGTGTCCGTTGTTTGTTTGTGTGTGTGTGTGTGTGTATGTGTATGTGAGAGAGAGAGAGAGAGAGATTTGATTTTGCCCCGAGGGGCGAGTTTATTGAGCAGCGCCCCCCATCCTGTGAGGGGACAACCACTAGTAAGGCGATACATACTGCTCAAAGAGCCATTATTCCACTGAAACAACAGCATCGTCGTCTGGTTACATTCATATTTGTGTTTATAAGTCAGAGAGAGAGAGAGAGAGAGAGAGAGAGAGAGAGAGAGAGAGAGAGAGAGAGAGAGAGAGAGAGAGAGAGAGAGAGAGAGAGAGAGAGAAGGGGAGGGGGGGGGGGCTTAATTTCAGTGTGTTTCGGACGCATTCTACAGTTGCACAAACCGATCCTTTATGAAGTCTCCAAAAGGTTGTCATGTTTTACATTTAACACACAATCTACTTTTTACATTATCAGAATAAATTTTCATTTTATTAACTGTAGCCTAAATATAATATTATAAACAAATATATGCAATGTCTGAAATTGTATATTTACCATTTCCATGCAGTTGCTATGATCTTCCCTCACCCTGTAGAAGCCGTGCTACCAACATAGCTCTGTCCTTTAATTACATAAAGTTATTCATAGGTGTTAAATAATATTTGTAATCGTATCAACTGTATCACATAAATCTGCACAATGTATTATTGTAATAAGAAGGCACATTTGGTATGTAATGTTACAAAATTAAGAGCTATAAACACTTTTCACAAAAAAAAAAATGACAACTTGCCAACCAATCAACTTTCTCCTTACATAAGGCAGGCAACAACTCTGGGCGGGTGCCAAACCCCGAAAGGAGTTGAAATAGGGGAGCTATCCCCCCGCCAAAGGCGGCTTTCTAGGGCCTTTCCTAGCTGATGCTGAGAGGATTGGGTTCTAGTCATGTGGTGATGGGCTGGTCTATCCGAGTGAGAACTGAGCGATCTCTGCCATACCCATAGCTTACTCTGACTGTTCCTTTTACTTATATATCTTCTAGATCTCAAGTGGCGGCGTCTTTTCTGTGGATTGACCTCCCTACTGCCAACCTAGAAGTTGGCAGATTGGGAGCCAAAGTGTCACATTTTTCCCTTACCCCTTAACTTTCCCTTCATAATTGCTGAGGGGCACAGGGCCTTGGGTGGGGCTTTGGTTTCCCGGGCGTTTCCGCATCTTCCTCAGCTCCCTGCCTTGGAGTGGCTTCGGTCACCCGGGCTTTGTTAGTGGTAAGCAGGGAGGATTTTGTGGGGGCGCTCATTTATGGCCTTGGCCTTGCTCGAGACCTTGGGGCTGTTCGGCCAGACAGCCTGGGGAACAACAACAACAACAACAACAACTCTAGTTCATTCATAATTTTTTTTTTTACTACACTGTTTACTAACACGTGTTGCCAGGTACCACCATAAACCTCTGCCTCGTTTTTTAGTTCCCCAACTGTACATATCATAATATGCACAATGCATGAATATAGAGAACACCAACATTAGAGTATTAAAAGAATGCAGAGATGAGTTAAGTTACCCATTAACATTTCTATTTAACAAGTCATTAGAAACCGGTTTAGTTCCAGAAGCTTGGAAGATTGCAAATGTAGTTCTGATCTTCAAAAAAGGTGATAAATCAATAGCATCCAATTGCCGTCCCATTAGTCTCACATCAATCATAGGAAAGCTACTAGAGTCAATTATTACTAGTAAAATTAGAAACCACTTAGAAACAATTAATTTAATAAATTCTTCTCAGCATGGATTCACTCAGGGACGTTCTTGCCTTACAAATTTGCTTAGTTTTTTCTCAGAGGTACAAAGGAAGGAGTACAAAGGAAATCAAGCAACAACATATCTAGTGACCCTTCTAGGTTGCTTGTCCTCCAAAACACTGAGGATCAAGTGTCCAAACAGTGGTTTAGAGTGGGTGAGGGAACATTGGAAAGGGAATTACTGCCCTGGAACTAATGTCCGTGGCAGGATTAGGAAGTTAGTAGGGGACAGATGGGTTAGTAACTGAAGGGGGGATAAAATAAAGTTATTCATTTACAAACGCAGTCAGTCGCGGGTTTGATGCGAGATATTTGTCTAGGCGGAGTTTAAATGAATCAACGGTGATGCAGTCTATAACGTTTCGGGGAAGCCCATTCCACAAGTTGACAACTCGATTGAAGAAGAAATTCTTAGATTCGTGTGAGTTAAAAGATTTACCAATAATTTTGCAACCGTTTCCCCGCGTGTAATTAGATTGGTCGATAGTGAAGTACTTACTACAGTTCATATTGTCGATGCCTTTGATGATTTTGAACACTTGAATTAAGTCACCTCTTAATCTGCGCTGGGTTAAAGGAAATAGATTTAATTCTCTAAGACGCTCTTCGTATGGTTTGTTCTTTAGGCTAGGTATCATTTTGGTAACTCTACGTTGAACTCGTTCTAGCTTGTTTATATCTTTTTGGTAATAAGGGCACCAGGATTGAACGCAGTATTCCAGAAGAGGGCGGACTAAGGAATTGTAAAGGGTTAGGATAACTTCTTTGGATTTATGCTCGAATGACCTGCCTATAAAGCCAATTATTTTGTTTGCCTTCTTAACAACTTCTGAACATTGTTGACTCGGTTTTAGGTTACTCGATATTGTTACTCCCAGATCGGTTTCTCTGTTTACATTCTTAAGCTGAGTGCCATTCATCGAATAGTTTGCTTTCTCATTTAGGTATCCGATATGTAGTACTTTACATTTATCCGCATTGAAACTCATTTGCCAAATTTGGGCCCAACATGACAATTTATCTAGATTGTGTTGCATATCGTCAACTTGTTCTTTTGAGAGTACGCTATTTGCAATTTTTGTATCGTCAGCAAATTTTGAGATTGTACAGGTGAGACCCTCATCTATGTCGTTGATGTAAATTAGAAAGAGAATTGGTCCTAGTACCGATCCCTGGGGTACCCCGCTACTTACATTGGTCCATTTAGATGCCTTACCGTTTATGACTACTCTTTGCTTTCTGTCGCTGAGCCAATTTTCTATCCATTTCAACACACCGTCTTGTATTCCATGCGCTTTTAGTTTTAGCAGTAAACGTTTGTGGGGAACTTTGTCAAAGGCCTTTTGAAAATCAAGGTATATAATATCTACAGCTTTACTCTCATCGTAGAGGTTGAGGATATCGTGGAAGAAGTCTAAGAGGTTTGTTAAACAGGAAAAGTTACGAAAGCCGTGTTGAGTATCTTTAAGTATGTTATTTTCCTCTAAGTGATTTACGAGTCTGTCTCGTATGACCGTTTCTAGCATTTTACATACAACTGAGGTTAAGCTAATTGGACGATAGTTACTGGGTAGGGATTTGCTGCCTTTTTTGAATATCGGTGTTACGTTGGCTAGTTTCCACTGATCGGGCATAGTTCCAGACTGCAAAGATTTATTGAATAGTAATGTCAGTGGTTTGGAGAGCTCATCCTTAGCTTCCTTTAGAACTCTAGGCGAGATTGTATCAGGTCCAGGCATTTTATTTACCTTGAGTTTATCTAAACAATTCAATACTTCTCTCTCTGTAACGGTGATATTGCTTAGAACATCTGAATTATCAATCTGAATCGGCGATGGTGTAGGGATATCACTGAGGTCTTCTGTTGTAAAAACTGATGCAAAGAAGGTATTGAGGGCATTACTCATTTGTACTTCGTCTTTGGTGTATTCTCCATTTTCATCGACTAACGGTCCAACAGTTGAAGTAACTACTTTTTTCTTTCTGATATAACTATAGAATTCTTTCGGGTTTGTTTTACTTTGATTCGCAATATGTAACTCTAAGGTCTTTTTACTTTGCTTAATTAACTTTTTGGCTTTGCGTCGTAGCTCTACAAATTTCAGCCGTTCTTCGTCATTTTGTGAGGATTTTAATCTATCATTAGCAAATTTTTTAACAAGCAGGCAGTTTGAAATATCTTTATTCCACCATTTGGGCTTATTATTATGGCCTGGACGCCGTATTTTCGATGGTATGCAGTCTTGCACTGCTTTTAGGTAAGTGGCTTCGAATAACTTCCAAGATGTATTTATGTCGTTATTGTGAATTAAAAAGCTCCAGTCAGTTTCTTTAAACATAGCTCTAAGTTTATGGAAGTTTGCTTTCTTGAAATTAGGGACTTTTTCGATGCTACTATTTGGTTCGTTACTAGTAAACTTTAAAGTGAAAGTTATCGTACGATGGTCGCTGTTACTGAATTCATCACCAACATTCAAATTCTCTATTAATTCTTCTTTTGTTGCAAGTACAATGTCAAGAATGTTATTACCACGGGTTGGCGTTCGAACAAATTGATAAAGCGAACTCTCTTGCAAGTTCGTATACAAGTCATGTCCGGAGTGTAAAGTAAGAGTATCGCCCCACTTGGTCACAGGTAAATTAAAGTCGCCAAAAATTACGGTATCTTGTGAGTTACTTACATCTGCAATTTGTTCGTAAATTTCTCGGTCAGTTTGCACTGATTGAGCTGGAGGTCTGTATATTAATGCAAGTATTATTTTTGTACCTTTATTATTCTTTATTAGCACAAAAGATGCGTCGACGTTCACAATTTGAGGTTTTGACAAGAGGGTAGGGTTAAGACTTTCTTTGATATAAAGTAAAACGCCACCTCCATTTCGATTTATTCGGCTTTTCTCAAACATTACATAACCGGGAAGTGAATACTCTGCTAAAAAGTCTCTATCTTCTGTATTGAGCCAAGATTCTGTTATGCCAATCACATCATAATTTTCTGTAAACACTAGCTCCTCTAAATCTGAAAATTTATTGCGTATGCTACGAGCGTTTGCATAGAACACCTTTAAATTTGTTATTTTAGAACTCACGGAACGCTCTTTAATAATATTTTTGGTTCTTGTCGGATCTACATTTATGTTCATGGCTGTCCTCGGTCCTCGCTGTCTTCGGTCCTTATCGCTGGTGGTCCTCGGTTGCCTCTGTTTTTTTCTTGGCGTTGGATGATTTATGTCACTGCTGCTTCTTCTCGGATGGCGTTTTTTGATCCATGGCTGCGGACTGCTTCGTGTAGGAGACGACTCATGCGTGCTGAACCCACAGGGTTTAGATGAGTGCCATCCTTGCGGAACAGAGTAGGCTGGTTGTAGAAGTTGTCCCAGAGGTTGATGAATTCAACTTCTTCCCTCAGACACAAATATTTTAGTCGGCTATTTGTGCTGAAGGCCTTGTCGTAGAATTTGTCAGGTGCGTCGATCTTGGGGAGAATGCCTGAGATGATGATATTCCTTGACTTGTTTTTGTAGCGCTGGATCATCTTGCGATATTTCTCCATCAACTCTTCGGATCTGGTGCGCATGACGTCATTTGAACCAGCATGGATGACAAAAATGGTATTTTCATTTGCATCCTTTGTGGTATCTTCGAAGGCTTCCACAATGTCGTCCAGTCCAGCTCCTGGGATGCAAAATCTTTTTCGTTGATTTGGGACTCTGTCGCAGAACTCTTCGACCTGTCCTCGTAGGATGGAATCTCCAACAAGCCTGGTCTCCTCTGGTTCGTCTTCCATCTCTACCAATATCTCAAATCTGTTTGACATTGTGACTGGTAGATGAGACCTTTTCTGCGTTGGCCGTGCACCGTTCCTCATTGGTGTAAATCCGGAAACCTGTGGTGGCGGGACTCTACGTACAGGTCGGGGAGAGGAGTGGTTAGAACGGGGGCGAGGGGTTGATACTGTTCGTGCTAGCAGGCTTCTTGCACGAGGAGTGGGGGAGAGACTAAGGTGAACAGGGCGGCTGTCCTGGTTTGATGTCGGCTCAGGTTCGTCAGAAGCATCTGCTGCAGTGTCTACTGCAGGTGTTGGATTGTTGGCAGATGACGTTGGGGCGGTGGTGGATGCTGGAGTTGAACCAATTGGAGTTAGTGATACTCCAACGTTGAGTGTTACAAACTCTTGGAGTGATTCCAGCTTCCTGGTGAGGGCGTTGATCTTGTTGTGGGCTTCATCCCATTTTGCTGTCAAATCCTCTCGTTGCTGGCAGAGTCGGCAGACTTGTGGATCGACAGGAGCAAACATCGAAGCACCAAACCTATCGGCGCAGTTCGTACAGGCACGAGGCATGGTGACGATCACTTTCTTCAGATCACTTCACTCACTTAAAAACACTTAACTCACTTTATAAACACTAAACTCACTTTAAAAACACTTCACTCCCTTCAGGTCGCTTCACTTACTTAAATAGGCCTAACCGAAAACAAAAATGTTGAAATACACACAAATAGGTTATCAGCGGTGATAGCCTAACCGAAAATTAAAACAAACTAAATTAAATTTGAATACGCAGTGATAGCCGAACCGAAAACAATTTTATGTTTATTTAAACAGAAATAGGCCACCAGGGGTTATAGCCTATCCTAACCGGAAACAAAAATTATGAAATACCGGTAAGCAGAAATAGGCCACCAGCGGTGATAGCCTAACTGAAAATTTAAAAATTGAAGTACGCAGAAATAGGCCACCAGGGATGATAGCCTAGACTAACCGAAAACAAAAATAACTGAAAACAAAAATTTTGAAATACCGGTACGCAGAAATAGGCCACCAGCGGTGATAGCCTAGACTAACCGAAAACAAAAATAACCGTAAACAAAAAATTATGAAATACCGGTACGCAGAAATAGGCCACCAGCGGTGATAGCCTAACTTGAAAATTTAAAAATTGAAGTACGCAGAAATAGGCCACCAGGGATGATAGCCTAGACTAACCGAAAACAAAAATAACCGAAAACAAAAATTATGAAATACCGGTACGCAGAAATAGGCCACCAGCGGTGATAGCCTAACTGAAAATTTAAAAATTGAAGTACCGTACGCAGAAATAGGCCACCAGGGATGATAGCCTAGACTAACCGAAAACAAAAATAACCAAAAACAAAAAAGTATGAAATATGCAGAAGTAGGCTACCAGGGGTGATAACCTACCTAAAAAAGCAAAACAAATATATATATATATAATAGAATATGTAACTAAATATACAATTCACCAAATAGAGATTATAAAAATAAAGTGTAACTGCACACAAGGGGTTAATATACTGTATCAACAGATGGCGCTGGTGTCACTGTAGGCTAGTCAAGCAGGATTATATTTAGATAAACAAAGTTATCAGTCAAAGGTTACTACAAGATCATGCAAGCAACAACTAAAATTACAGATATATATAGCTACAGTAGGATACTGAATACGATAACTACTAGAGTTAATAAGAAAATACAAAGCTAGATCGACTAGGCGTGCGTCGTCTGCTACAAGCTAGGATAACAAATGTAAACAACAATGTTTATTAGTCAGAAAAGCAATAAAATAACATGCACGGCAACTACAGAACTATGTGGAGGTTAAACAAGCACTTAACTACTGATCATGCAATGAATAAAGGGAATTGGGATGAAATACTCAAATTAGGATCGAGTTTTCTCAGTGGCGATGCGGAGCTGTTGTCGGTGCTAAAGCCGGCAGGTGTATGAAGCAGTAGTAGATAATGACAAGTCATATGATATAATATATTTAGATTTCAGTAAAGCTTTCGACAGAGTCCCTCATGAGAGATTGATGAGAAAAGTTGAGGCGCATGGAATAGGTGGGTCGTTGTTAGGATGGATTAGGTCATGGCTAATTGGTAGGAAGCAGAGAGTGAGAAAAAATGGTACTAAGTCAGAGTGGGGATCAGTCAAGAGTGGTGTCCCCCAGGGATCTGTATTGGGTCCTCTGTTATTTATTATATACATAAATGACCTTGATTTAAGTATAACTAGTAGGATAAGTAAATTCGCTGACGATACCAAAATAGGGAGACCAATAGATTCAGATAGCGACATAGAGTGCCTCCAAAGGGATCTAGATACCTTACACGAATGGTCAGACAAGATTGTTGCTGGGTTTCGTTAAAAAACCTGGGTGTATAAGTAAAATACTGTCTCCATATGGAGCAGGTACTTCATGTGACAAACCAGTGAGTAAAATAGAAATAATCAGTCAAGATAGTGCGAATATAGTAATGTGTAATAGTAGTATCGATAACACTACACATGTAACTGATAGTAAAGATGAGATTACTGATAGAGTAGAATTTCCGTCTAGAGCTAGTAGTTCAACAGGAAATAATAAGTTAGCTAAAAACAATAGAAAATTAGTTGCAAATAAAAGTAATAGGTTGAGGGTATATTATACAAATTGTAGAAGTTTATGTAACAAAATGAACGAACTTAGAGCACTCGTTAGCACAGAAAATATAGACATAATAGCGCTAACTGAAACGTGGATTAATACAGAATATAGGATTTTTTTTAGCAGAATTTGATATTCCAGGATATAGTTTGTTTAAATATGACCGAACAAGTAGGAGGGGCGGGGGTATAGCAGTGTTTGTCAGGAGTACATTAAAAAGCTGTATTAAATCAGGTATTAGACTAAATAATGATAATGAAAGTGTTTGGGTAGAGGTTAACGAAGGTAGTGAGACCATAGTTATTGGAGTTATATATAGACCGCCTAATATGAGTAGAAATGGCGGAACATCGTTATGGGAGGAAATTAAAATAGCATCAAGGTTTAGCAATGTGTGCATTATGGGGGATTTTAATTTTCCGAACATTGATTGGCAGCACCAAATAGGCGACTCCGATTCAGTAGAGTTTATTGAGGTAGTACAAGATAGTTTTTTTATTTCAATTCATAGATACGCCGACTAGAGGTATTAATATTCTTAATTTAGTTTTCAGTAACAATGAACATATGATAAATGATGTAGAGATTGGTGACCACCTAGAAAATAGCGATCATAAATCTATTTATTTTAATATACAATGGACAGAGAATGCTAAAGAGAATACGACACTTATCCCAGATTTCAGAAAAGCCGATTATGGTGGGCTAAGAAGAGACTTAAGGGTGGACCCTATTGTTAAGCAATTAAGTCAGGATATGCCAGAGTTAAACTTTCCACCTACATATAACCAGTTTATTGCTTCACTCCACAATGCTCAAAATAAATATATCCCTAAAAGAAAATTTAGATCGCCGCAGAACCAACCAAAATGGATGACTAATAAGCTAATAGATCTTATAGGAAAAAAGAATGGAATATATAGAAAAATAAAGAAAGGCGAAAATCATCTACATATATACTATCAGACTCTATCAAGACAGGTCAAAAAGGAAATCAGGAAAGCAAAAAGAAATTATGAAATAAGGATAGCCAGTGACTCAAAAAATAACCCTAAAGCTTTTTACCAACTATATAAATCTAAAATTAGAGATGTAATAGGCCCCCTAAAAACTTCAATAGGATAAATAACAGAAAATGATTTAGAAATGTGCAGTACATTAAATAGTCAGTTTCTTTCCGTTTTCACTAATGAAAATTTGGCACAGATTCCAGAAGTCAATATGGTATACAGTGATAGTATAGAAAATATGTTAAGTACAGTTAGTATAAGTAGAAATGATGTGCTAAAGGAAATTGACAGACTGAAACCTCAAAAATCGCCTGGTCCTGACGAGGTATATGCTAGAGTATTAAAAGAATGCAGAGATGAGTTAAGTAGCCCATTAGCATTTTTATTTAACATGTTTTTAGAAACAGGTTTAGTTCCAGAAGCTTGGAAGCTTGCAAATGTAGTTCCGATCTTCAAAAAAGGTGATAAATCGATAGCATCCAATTACCGTCCCATTAGTCTCACATCAATCATAGGAAAGTTGCTAGAGTCTATTATTGCTAGGAAAATTAGAAGCCACTTAGACAAATTTAACTTAATAAATTCTTCTCAGCATGGATTCACTCAGGGACGTTCCTGCCTTACTAATTTGCTTAGCTTTTTCTCAGAGGTATATGAAGCAGTAGATAGTGACAAGTCATATGATATTATTTATTTAGATTTCAGTAAAGCTTTCGACAGAGTCCCTCATGAGAGATTGATGAGAAAGGTTGAGGCACATGGAATAGGAGGATCGTTGTTGGGATGGATTAGGTCATGGCTAATTGGTAGGAAACAGAGAGTCAGCATAAATGGTACCAAGTCAGAGTGGGGAGCAGTCAAAAGTGGTGTCCCCCAGGGATCGGTATTAGGTCCCCTGTTGTTTCTTATATACATAAATGACCTAGATTTAGGTATAACTAGTAGGATAAGTAAATTCGCAGACGATACTAAAATGGGGAGATCAATTGATTCAGATAGCGATATAGAGTGCCTCCAAAGGGATCTAGATACCTTACATGAATGGTCAGTAAATTGGCAGATGAAGTTTAACATTGACAAATGCAAGGTATTAAAGATAGGGAAGATGCATACAAATGTTAAATATAAACTAGCTAATTTAGAATTAGAAAATTCAGACTGTGAGAAAGATCTAGGTGTGTTTGTTAGCAATGATTTGAAGCCTAGAAAACAGTGTATAAGCGTTCGTAATAAGGCAAACAGGATTCTCGGGTTCATCTCTAGGAGTGTGAGTAACAGAACTGCTGATGTTATCTTAAAACTTTACTTGTCATTAGTGAGACCCCATATGGATTATGCTGTCCAATTTTGGTGTCCTTATTACAGAATGGACATAGATTCATTGGAGAGAGTACAGCGTAGAATGACAAATATGATCCATAATATTAGAAATCTTTCGTATGAAGAAAGGTTGAAGAAATTAGGTTTACATTCGTTAGAGAGATGCAGAGTTAGAGGGGATATGATAGAGGTGTTCAAGTGGGTTAGTGGGATTAACAAAGGGGACATGACAAATGTACTAAAGCTCAGTGATAGCGAAAGAACTCGTACCAATGGTTTCAAATTAGATAAATTTCGTTTCAGAAAAGATATAGGCAAATATTGGTTTGGTAACAGAGTTGTAGATGGGTGGAATGGACTACCAAGTGCTATAGTGGGGTCTAAAACGGTAGGGAGCTTTAAGATAAAATTGGATAAGCATATGGACGAGAAGGGTTGGGTGTGAAGGAGGATCAGCCGGGTTGGGCCAATCAGCACTCTGCATACCCCCATAATCCTGCGTTAATCTCTAACCGTTTTGGTAAGATGATCCTCAGGGTATTAGAGTGTTGAGCCTATAATTGGGCTTTGTAATTAAACTGGGGTTGTGTGGGACAGGGATCTGCCTTGCTTAGGCCAATCGGCTTTCTGCAGACTCCCATTTTCTTATGTTCTTATGTTCTTATGTCAGTAAAATGGCAGATGAATTTTAACATTGACAAATGCAAGGTATTAAAGATAGGGGAGACGAATACTAATGCAAAATATAAACTAGCTAATGCTGAATTAGAAAACTCAGACTGCGAGAAAGATTTGGGTGTGTTTGTTAGCAACGATTTGAAACCTAGAAAACAATGTATAAGCGTACGTAACAAGGCAAACAGGATTCTAGGGTTCATCTCAAGGAGTGTGAGTAACAGAACTGCCGATGTTATCTTGAAACTTTACTTGTCATTAGTGAGACCTCATATGGATTATGCTGTCCAATTTTGGTGTCCTTATTACAGAATGGACATAGATTCGTTGGAGAGAGTACAGCGAAGAATGACAAAAATGGTTCATAATATTAGAAATCTACCATATGAAGAAAGGTTGACAAAATTAGGCTTACATTCGTTAGAAAGACGCAGAGTTAGAGGGGATATGATAGAAGTGTTCAAGTGGGTTAGTGGGACATATAAAGGAGACATGAAAAATGTACTGAAGCTCAGTGATAGCGAAAGAACTCGAACAAATGGTTTCAAATTAAATAAATTTCGTTTCAGAAAAGATATAGGCAAATATTGGTTTGGTAACAGAGTTGTAGATGGGTGGAATAGGCTACCGAGTGATATAGTGGGATCAAGAACGATAGGGAGCTTTAAGATAAAATTAGATAAGCATATGGACGAGATGGGTTGGGTGTGAGGAGGATCAACCAGGTGTCGGCCAATCGGCGCTCAGCAGACCCCGTAAACTTGTGTTAATCTCTGACCGTTTTGGTGGGGTCAGTACTCAAGGTATTAGTGAGTTGGGCCTATAATTGGGCCTTGTAATTGGGGTTGGGTGTGACAGGGATCTGCCTTGTATGGGCTGATCGGCTTTTTGCAGACTCCCATTTTCTTATGTTCTTATGTTCTTATAATTTTGATGTAAATAGTGTGGACATGGATGCCTTATGAACGAGAAGACCCATGGTGTCTCTTGGTCACTTACACCTACTTTACAACTCGAAAACACGGGATCTCGCTGTATTGTTGGTAGCGACAATTATCGTCAAGGTAATGAGATGAAGCTTCTTGAAATCTCGAAACCAATTAAAGCGAAACAAGGGAGATCCAAAGGGATCTCCCTCGAACCAAATAAGGTTAACCCTTTCAGTATTGTATTATGTTATGCTAGCTATCAGTAGACGATCATATTTAGCTTAGGAAGGACTTGTGTGCTTCAGAAGGTTAAGGGTGTGTTTTTTCAGGACCTTTTCACTCATGCTTAGCCCCATTAGTTTTGAGATCTTAAAACGTTCACTCCCTTTGAACCAGTTGAGAACACAAACGTGACAATACAGCAGTGCTTTATTATTATAGTACAGATTCTTCAGAACTTGATTTTAACCCAACTTTATTCTAGCTATTATTAGACGATTATATTCAGTTTAACAACAATTAACAGGCTTCGAACTATCTCACTTAACCCTATTTACTACCACAGATCCTTTGTGAACTACACAAAATCCTCTAAATATAGCTAGAATAAAATTAAGAAGACTTCGCCGGTAGAGGAGGGAATAATGGTCCCAATATGTCAATGGGAAGATATTATTGGGATGGAATTTGTGCTGTACCTAGTTTCAGTGCATTACCACAGCACACCGAAATGCCAAAACAAAATACCCTCATTGTTCCCTGATTAAATAGCACTGTATGAATATTCCCATATTCAAAATATGCTACAGGGGTGCAATGCCTAGTGAGTTAATTGCTCAATAGGTGGCGTTCTGAGAGTGAGGGTCCGAGCCTGGGGAGTGAGACTGTGAAGCGCAGGGGCGAAGCAGCTTCAGAGATGGAGTTGGGTTCGAACCGTGAATAGGTGCTTCGCATGTCTCACTCCCTAGACTGGAACAAGACCTCACGGGCCTCACAGTGTTCAGCGGTAGAGTGTAAAGGCTATCAGCCTATGCCCGAGAGGGAGTAGTTGGAATATAGAAAAAAAAAAAAAAAAAATAGTAATACATTAGTGTAGCCTTATATATGCGGATGACTGTATATCTGCACGACATAACTCAGTGAATCCTTACCAGTGCGACAACTATGCCACGCTACAGTCTACACATAAACACGTATAATAAAGGTATATGCCTCTACAATATTGGCTATATTAATGATGATTTATCCAGTTTGCCTTATTATAGATAAGTATATCATTGCTACTATACCTAACTGATGATAGTATATTATCATTATGGATATATATATATATATTGTTATGTATCTTGATCCTCAAGTGGTTAACTTGATGAATCTAGATAGCACAGAGATATATATTAAGGTATCAGTCAGCTGAAGGCAAAACGAAAGTAAAATCTAATACAATTATTTCCTGTTGTTTCCTTTCCTTTTGGATCTTAGGACTTGGTATCCTTTAATGACTGATACTCTTTAATTATGAAAAAATACTGAAACTAATTAAAGTCATGTAGTATTTATAAATAATTATTATTAAACCGAAGCTTAGTAGGCAATGGTTATGAACCGAATAAGTTATATCTAAAGAAGGACTATTAATTATATATCAGGTCTTGAAAGATAAATATTAAGTAAGAATATTTCTGTCTCTTACCCTTTTTGAAATTAATAGATAGTTTTCTTATATCATGTCCTTTTATTTATATTTAATGTAGTTATTATTCTTGGTTCTTGTCTTACGTTAATAGTATTATATTATTATTATCATCAGGATTAATATCAAAGTCACATAAAAAGTTAGATATATATTTAATAATTAGTTAAATGTATTTCTTAACCACGTAACATTGAGGTTTGATTATGAGTACATTAAGTTACAGGATCGCTTCATAGATTCGATTCAGGTCTCACTCAAATAATATGAAAAGCAAAAATAATATTTTGAAGCTAAAAGAATTTTCTTCAGCTTAGGAAATCACTAGAAGTAACATTAAAACAGCCATGTTAGTCTAAGGCGATATTACTAATATGAGACAATAGTATCAGCGTACTAAGCACCGTTAAGCAATGTAAGCTTAATTAAAAGAAAATGAAAGAACTCGTAAGTCTTAATATAAAACAATAGTATTACTTTCATCATAACCCAATTAGTTGAAGA
This sequence comes from Paralithodes platypus, assembly GCA_032716605.1. NCBI lineage: Eukaryota > Metazoa > Arthropoda > Malacostraca > Decapoda > Lithodidae > Paralithodes > Paralithodes platypus. The sequence goes on from CM064526.1 coordinate 611,568, forward strand.
GTTGCTTTAGTCCACAAGTCAGTCAACTAAAATAGTTAAGTACATAATAGTAGCGTTAACGTTAATTCCCAATCACATATCTCACTAACCAACATAACGTAAGTGCTTACACCGAACACACTTAACACACACTTATATAATCTGACTGACAGTCACAATCCCATTATAATACTTCACCCCGTCTTCCTCCAGCTGCAAGTTCAGCTTCCCAACTCCAAGTGAGACTGATTTGAATGCCCACTACTTGGGTCTTATATACTAAACAGTGATGGTGTAGGAACGAATCAGGAGGCGGGGGATGGTGCACGCCCCAATCACAGCTCCTCAAGTTGCGTAGCAGGTGCGTGGTCCAGTGGAGTCTCCTGGCGTCGATCATCGTCATAGCGTCGGGTTATAGAAGTAGTTTGCAGGGTCTCCTATGACGCACGCAGGTGTGAAGGCTTGTTTGCTGGTATGCGGATGAGCTGGTTTCCCACTCGCTGGTTCGCTCGCTGGTCTGCTTCGCCGCCTGGGTAATTTGGCACTCCTCAACTCTGAATTCTAACTCTTAAATAAACATACAGGGCTCCGTATGTCAGAATATATATCGGCCGAGGGTATCTCACCAGACCCTTGTAAGCTCTCTGCAATTGCAGCCCAAATTCCTCCTACCACCGTCAAAGGCGTTCGCTCCTTCTTGGGTTTAGCCACTTACTACAGGAGGTTCGTAAAGGATTTTGCTGCCCTGGCCCGCCCTCTTCATGAATTAACCAAGAAAGACGAGCCCTTCAAATGGACTTCAGAAAGGGATAAAGCTTTCAACGTCCTAAAACAACACCTGGTGCAAGCCCTTACAGTCGCATTCCCTTATTATGAACAACCATTCCGGTTATATACTCACGTATATCTGTATGCCATCAGAGCTATCCTGGCTCAAGTACAGGATGGGCGTGAACATATAATCGCTTGCGCCAGTGCCACTTTGAACGCTGCACAACGAAACTATGCTGCTACTACTCCTCGTTGTCATCTGGGCATTAAACCATTTTCGATCTTTTCTGCTGGGCACAAAAATAGATATACAGTAATTACAGATCATCAATCCCTGCAATGGCTACTTAGATCGGACACAAACTGTGCTCTCCTTGTTCGTTGGCGAGAAACCCTGGAGGAGTTCGACTTCTAAATTCACTACCGTCCAGGGAAACTACACATGAACGCTGACGCCCTCTCTCGCCTGGCCGTCACAAGTGCTAGTATAAATCATATACTGTACCTACGATAACTAGTTTAGTGAACCCTCCCAGTTCAAATATTTTAGTTACTCCTTCAAATTCAACTAGTTTAGTCACTCACCCAACTTCAACGACAAAAACGCAGCCTAAACACCATCAAGAAAACGCCAACCCCACATTACTAAAATCATGGCTAACTTAAATAAAACCAAAATGGATTCCAGATGTGTTTTATAATATACATTGTGTAAGAGATCAACTCTATACAGAGCCCGGACACATCGCCATCAACCCGCAAACAGCCCAGGAAATACTAATAATAATCCACGAAGGCAATGGTATTCACCTTGGCCAGGCAAAAATGTTGCAAGTCTTTCAACAAATTTATTGGACCACCAGCCCTACCAGCCTTGCCAAGAAAGATGCAGAAGCTTGCAGACCTTGTGGATTAGGAAAAGACCGTACCAGGTCTCCAGGATCAGCCGGGAAATTAGTCGCATTTAAACCTTGACAGACTCTGTCCCTCGACGTCATGGGCCCCTTCCCCATGAAACAAGGCAAGAGATTCGTTGTTACCTTCGTCGACGTCTACTCCCGGTTTTTGGCAGCCTGCCCCGTCAAGGAGCACAGTACCATCACCGTGGTAGAGGTCTTGGCCACCGAAGTCTTCGCCAATTTCGGCCTACCTGATGTACTCCTGTCTGACAATGCCCCCGAGTTCTCTGGCCAAGTATGGGAAAAATTTTCACGATTATGTGGCATCCAGGTGTCTCACTCATCCCCCTAATGGCCTCAAGGAAATGCCATTTGTGAAAGGAGCCATAAAACTATATATAATTTGCTAAGGATTCGGCTCATCGCCTTACAAACTCAAGACTGGCCAGCCCAGGTAAAAATTATCCAGTGGGGTATGAACTCGTGCACTAGGGAAGACGGCATCACGCCTCACGAGAGACTATATGGCATTGCACCCCTGCTGCTACCCTTTCATAGTCTGGCTAAACCCTCCACGGCGATCATATCCACCGACCCTCTACAGTCTACAACACCTAAAGAACGTCCTTCATACGCCCAAGTCTGCCAGGACACAGCCCGAGACATCACGCCCCAAAAAGCCCCTACACTGTCAACGATTTGGTAATGGTGGCCAAACTACTAGTGTCCAACAAACTTGGTCCCAGATACATCGGGCCATACAAAATCACCAAAGTCCCCAACCCGTATCAAATTATCATAATTAACACGGAGAGTCTCGGACCTACCAAAATCGCTTCGTGAGGATTATCGTCCTCTGATTATGTATAGAGACACCTCCGTCATCCACCACGCCCCAAACCAAAACTCATCACCACAAACCGCCTCGTGAGTTTCCCTATTCTCCTCCTTCTTCACCCTCAATACCTACTCCTTCCTCCTCTCCTTCCTCAGCTTTTCTTTTTTTTTTCTTTATGTGAGCGAGGGAGGCAAAAGGCAGAACTGCCCACAGTGAGTGCTTCCCCCAGAGTTTAAAGAGTGACAAGGCCAAAATCAAGGGACGTTCAAACCAAAATGCCTGGACACACGGAGTTTGAAGCAATTTAAGTGATAGGAAGAGGGAAAGACTGATTCTGGGAGAGAGTTCCAGAGCTCAGCTGTTGAATAGAAGAAAGTCTGAGAGTAACGTTTCAATCTTGGGTTAGAGAGTTGCACAGAGTAGGGGTGGGATTGTGTTGCAAGATGGGTACCACATGCCCTATGTAGAGGAGGTGGTATACACTGGGAGAGCTCTGAGGAACACTGATTATTATAGTAGCGATAGAATAGTGAGAGAGATGCAACATTGCGGCGGAGAGAGAGATTGCAGAGAGTTGGTGAGTGGACAGGAGTTAATTATACGAAAGGCCTTCCTTTCTACTTTGTCTAGGAGTGCGGTGTGAGAGAATACTCCCATGTGAACAATATTCAATACAAGGATGCACCGTGCCCCTGTACAGAGAAAGAAGCTGAGCAGGGGTAAAGAACCCCTTGAGGCGGTTGAGCACACCCAGCTTCTGGGAGGCTGCCTTAGCAAGACTGGTAACATGGTCCTTCCAATTGAGAGCAGAAGAAAAAGAGACCAAGAATATTGAGAGAAGATGAAGGATTGATTTTTGTATTGTTAGAGAATAAGGGATAGTCCGCTGGGAGTTCTGGACGGGTAGATAGATGGAGAAATTGGGTTTTGGATGCATTAAAGGCAACAAGGTTTTCTCTGCCCAAATTGGAAATAGTAATGAGAGAAAACCGTACTAAAAATCCAGATGGCGCTGGGGGTCTTATTCAAATGACTATCGTGTGTGATGCACCATTGAGGTGTTTTGAGGGCTTTCGTGATTTAAGAGGTTTAATACAGTTCGCACACTTATCTATGACACATAGTTGTGTAGTATATTTTGACTAGATTCATAATAGGATGGTTATATACTCGTTAATGCAGTGAATATATAATAATTGACATAATTTGATACATAAATATCAGCTTCCTGAACAAGAAATTTAGTTTCATCTAATGTGGTGTAATAGGCTGGGCGAAATTTTAATACTCATTGAAGTATTGTATTTACTTCCTTTTTAGTTACTAACAAATACGTGTTTCAGTAGAAATTGGCTGAACATACGGTACAATATTCTGTAGCTGTAACATTTGGCAGGTTGAATGTCTGCGCCTGCGCACTATAGTTTCTTTCCTACAAAACAAGCTATCGTGCGCTTTAAAGTTACCAATTTATAATCCACTATCAAATCGGGCAGCTAAATATGTTACCGGCTATATTTCTTATTAGACCAGTGACAGGAAATCAATCAATGTGAATCAGAATGTCATAGAACACAGTGGCAGCAAATTACATACGTGGAGATGCAGGAAATTCGAAAAAGATGATGGCAAAAACAATGACAACACTGCCTTTTCCACGGGCGAAGGTTTAGGTCGTCAGCTGACCGCGGCTGGATATACGTACACAGTGTTGCCACCAACACTGTTCGCACCATTGGGCTAGTTAGGATTCGTTCATAAGCGTAGATTTGCGAGTTTCCATTTCAAATGATATTCTTGATTTACAGTGTGATGGGGTGGATAGCCTCTGAAGTATTATCCTAACTAACTAAAATTGAGGAAAGCAGAATTGGGCTGGTTCTATATACTATTAAAGTTGTAGAGGTGTCGAGTGTTGAGTATATAGCTAGGCTACATTTCATACAAACGTTCATCATGGCTTTCTGTTGGTTGTACTATACATGTATGGTAGCCTATGTGGTGGTGACTGTACTATACATGTATGGTAGTCTATGTGGTGGTGACTGAATAGCCTAATTAAGTGATTGTTTGTGAGGGGGGATTGGGATATTGATGCAGATTTGATGAGTGCCATAGGCCACTACTCATACAGCAGGCTATATGGGACTAGGCCTAGTTATATTTGGGGAACTCATAGTATCATGCATGCATGGCTGTTAAAGATAAACATCAGCAAATGTGTGTGATAGGATTAATATAGCTGAAATTATCTGTTGTGCGGTATTAAGTGATTGGGCTACTTTTGGGCGAGTTTGGAGATGTGATTTGCGCTGGCAACCTTGGAATACACACACACGCACGCACGACACAATCTATAACTGAACATTTTACCTTTATGAAGGCTATAATCCACATTATATTAAGATTTCCATCTGTGAGAAACAAAATTAATATCTACCACCATTAATGCTAATGTGCACATAGATGCACAACTAATGTCAAATTTAACAAAGTAAGTCAAGTGGGGAAGAGATGTTTACTGTCTGAGACGGTTCGTTTAACCTAAGACGTGCGCATGGGGGGGTATGAGACACCACACTCCTGTGCGCACGTATTTGAGCTGTTCCCATGACTAACATCGTTATTTTACCATAAATAGCATTAATAATTATCCATATGCGCCTATTATAGGTTGATTATAAAGGTATTAACCTGTTACAACAATAAAACAAGTGGAAACAGCGTTTGGATGGTCAAAATCGGCGATACAGGCCGGGAGTTACATAATGTATGGCTGAGGCAACCTCCCTCTCTCCACTTTTCCCCACGTCTGGAGAGAGGACTGTCGATCGATACTCTCTCTCTCTCTTGCACTCGCTTGGTAACAGTGATGACAATGCCCTGCTTGCAACTCGCTAATGTTAGCACGAAAATAGACCACAGAATAAGGGAATAACAGGGAAAATAGGTGATAACTGAAGGAGGTGAGGAAAGTGGGGAAGGAGGGGAGGTGGAGGAGTGATATTTGGCATGGCCCAGGGGCAAAAAAAAGAAAAAAACAAAATGAGGGGTGTTTTAAATGGATTTTTTTTTCCCAGACTCTTAAGAGTCTTCCCGCAGTCTCCCGGGGAAACTCTTAAGAGTCTTCCCGCAGCTCCTGGGTTAATGACTATTATGGGTAGCGAACACTGGCATCAATTTATTATGCGCTTGCCAGTTCTGAAACTAGTTTATAATTGTATAATCTAATATCCAGTAAAGTGGCTAATGATGATTATTTTATAAGTTCATCTCGAGTGTTTATACATATTATTATAATTTTTAGGTCATGGATACCTATCTATTGCAATATTAACAGGACTACTTTTAGGGCGATTACCAATTGTTTGTGTAGGCCTAATAGAATCGTTTTTATTTATCATAAATACTTTGTATATTGGACAATGTACTGAATAGAATTTGAGAGTAATATATATGTAAGATTCATGACTATAGAAATCGTGTGATATTTTGATGACTGCGATTTAAAACATTCAATTCACTCGATGGCAGCAGATTTTGGTTGGATGCGAGCCGAAGGCGGGAAAAATAGCAGACAATTTTTTTATTTTCCCCCATTAGATCAGAAGTTAGTGTTCTATGGCTTCATTACGTTTGTCTTTGAGGGATTGCTGGCTGGGGCGTTCTGGAAAACTAATTGAGGAGTGTAAGGTCTGCGTTTGAATGGATGGGACTGGAGGTACAGTTGAGAAGATAATTTATGAAAATTAGAAAGAGAATATGAGATAGGACAGATCCCTGCGGAAAACCGGAGTTAATAGGATGAGGAAGTGAACGATGGCCGTCCACAACCACAGCTATGGAACGACCGGAAAGGAAACTAGAGACAAAGGCACAGATGGAGGGATAGAAACCGATGGAGGATAGTTTAGAAATTGGAGATTTGTGGCAGACTCTATCGAAGGCCTTCGATATGTCTAGTGCAATAGAAAAGGTCTCACCAAAGTCCCGAAAGGAGGATGACCAAGAGTTAGTAGGATATGAAAGAATTAGATGACCAGTAGAGCGACCCTGAGGAAGCCATACTGGCGATCTGAGAACATATTATGAAAAGATAAATGCTTAAGAGATTTGGAAGCAAGAAACGTTTCAAAAACTTTAGAGATACAAGAGATGAGAGCAATTGGACGATAGTTGGAGGATTGAGAGCGGTCACCCTTCTTTGGGACAGGTTGAATGGGACAGTAGATGAGGGGAGGTGTGGCGGAGTGGTCTTGCCACTGGACTGGTAATCCAATGGACCCGGGTTCGAATCCCAATATGTCAATGGGAAGATATTATTGGGATGGAATTTGTGCTGTACCTAGTATCAGTGCATTACCACAGCACACCGAAATGTAAAAAAAATACGCTCATTGTTCCCTGATTAAAATAGCATTGTATGAATATTCCCATATTCAAAAATGTGCTACAGGGGGGCACTGCCTAGTGAGTTAATTGCTCAATAGGTGGCGTTCTGAGACGTGAGGGTCCGAGTGTGGGGGATGAGACTGTGAAGTGCTGAGGCGGGGCTGCTTCAGAGATGGAGTTGTTTCGGGCCTTGAAGCTTCGCACGTCTCACTCCCTAGACTGGAGCAAGACCTCACAGGCCTCACCGTGTTAAGCGGTAGAGTGTAAAGGCTATCAGCCTCTATGCCCGAGAGGGAGTATGGAATATAAAAAAATATATAAACAAATAAAAATCCAGCATGAAGGGAAGAGGTTAGAGGAGAGACAGAGACGAAAGAGTTTGCCTAGGCAGGGAGTCAGCACTGAAGCACAGTTTTTGAGTACAACAGGAAGAACACCGTCCGGACCTTACGCCTTCTTAGTATTAAGCCCAGAGAGGGTAGAAAGTACATCTTTGGAAGAGATTAGGATATTAGGCATAAGTAGGGGAGAGGGAGGAATAGCACCGGAATCATCCCAAGGCGGAGTTTCTAGCAAAAGTTTGAGCGAAAAGTTCAGCTTTGTCAGACGAAGAAGTGAGTGGAAAAGGGGAGGGAAAGACGAGGAAGAAAAATTGTTGGAGAGGTTTTTGGCTCGGTGCCAGAAAGCTTGGGAAGAGCTAGAGTTGAATAGTTCAGTGCATTTATTATTGATGAAAGAGTGCTTGGCAAGTCGAAGAACAGATTTGGTTTGATTCCGGGCAGAAACATAGGAAGAATGAGATTCTTGAGTTTTAAGGCGTCGGTTCCGTTTGAATGCTTCCTCCTTGTTGCGGACAGCAGTAGAACAAGCGTGAGTAAACCAAGATTTTTTTGCATTAGACTGAGAGAAAGAAAATGGAATGTATGCTTCCAAGCCCAAGAGGATTACCTCGGTAATGCGTTCAGCACTCTCCGAGGGTCCCAGACCACGGAAGCAAAAGTCATTCCAAGGGAAATCAAAGAAGTACTGTCGGAGGGCTAGTCTCCCAGTCTGCAGCGCCAAAGTGCCACAAGCGCCGACAGTTGGGAGGATCGGGTGGCCATACCGGAGAGATAGGACAGGTAACAGATATTAGTTTATGGTCGGAGGAGCTCAAAGGAGAAAAACATTTTATAGTATAAGCGGAAGGGTAGAGGTTAGAAATAAGTCAAGAATGTTGGACCAATCTCCGAAGCGATCCGGGATACGGGTGGGTTGCTGGACTAACTGCTCTATAGGTCGTTTAGGATAGAAAAGATGAAGGCTTGTTCATCAGGTTGGTGAGTGGAAACAGAGGAGAGCCATTGGCGGTGGTGAACGTTGAAATCTAAGATGGAGATTTCTGCGAAAGGAGAGATGCATAGAAGGTGTTCCACTTTAGAAGTTAGATAGTCGAAGAATTTTGGCTAGTCAGTAGAATTTGGGTAGAGATAAGCAGTGCAGAAATATTTAGTTTGAGAGTGACAAGAAAACTTTAGCCAGAGAGTTGAGAATTCAGAAGAATCTAAGTTGGGAACACGAGAGATAGCAAGATTGTTGCGTACATAGACGCAACATCCACCTTTGGCTCGAAACTGAGGATAGAGATAGATAGGAGGATACAAAGAAGGGTTTGCTGTCAGTAGTCCCAGACAACTGTGTCTCGGTGAGAAAGAGAAGATCAGGGTTGGCAGAGGAGAGGTGGTGTTCCCCAGAGTGGAAGTTAGAGGAGAGGCCACGAATGTTGCAGAAGTTAATAGTAAGAGTAGAAGGTAGTGGTCCAGGGCATTTTGGGGTGTCGTTCCCAGGGGTCAGTCGGATGGGGGCATTTCTGGTCCCCCCACCCCCTCACCCTGGGGACTCCGAGACTCGTTGTGTATTTGACATTTTTGTTTGGGTTAGAAAGGTAGTGTAGTATGTAAGGTGTTTGTAGTGTAATGTATTGATAGGAGGAGAGAGTGTTTTAGAGGGCATGCTTGGGATGCATGCAGTGTGTGTTGATGAGGCACAGAAAGGATCAGCTAGGGATGCCAGGTGGTGAAACAGGAGTTCCAGCTGTCCTTATCAACCACCTAGCACTCCCCTGGAGTACTGCCCTGTTTGGCTGGTGCCTACAGCCTCCTCCTAACAATTCTGGAGGTGGGATTCCCGGTCCCAACCTCCAGGAGCTGACTGCGCCACAAAGTGACAGGCGGTGGGGTCGCCACATCCCTTATTCCCCCCCTGCCTCTATCCCTAATCGTCCTCCCCATTTTCCACAGCTAACCTAATCCCACAAGGACCCCAATGGAAATACGCCTAACGCCTTATTGGGTTATCCTTAGTTGGAATTATGCACAGCTGGTACATGTCATATTTGTTACATATTATGTAGTACCATTGTAAAATGCTAACTGAATAAATATTATTATTATTTATTATTTTTATTCTATCTCTCACCCTCCACCCAAACACCTTCCCCATTATTCCCTTCGCCCTCGCCAGACCCCCACCCCCACCCCCCAACGGCGTGCTATAGCTTGACGCCCTTATATCACCCCCTCCTCGCCCTAAGCGCCACCCCACACTACACAATATAGACCACCTTCTTCTTCCACTTCACCCCCTTCATCAGCAACTTCTTCATCCCCTTCACCTCCTCACTCACCCCCTATCCCATCTTCCTCTCGCAGACAAATCCCATCTTCCTCTTGCAGCCAAATCCCTGTTTTCCCCTTTCACTCTTCCTCTTCTCCTAACTCCAATACCTCCTCTCACCCCCCCTTACCCTTCCCCGTCGCCACCCCCCCCCCCCTTCCAAGCCTATCCCCCCACCATAATCCCATGAGACCTAAATGATCTATTTCTATTCCTATTACCATCCAACCTCACCTCTCCCCTTCTCCTACCCCGCACTTCTAATCCCAGACCTCCCATTCCCCCTTTCCCCCCTCCCCCTTCACCTCCTCACCCATCACCCTCCTCTCTCTCTGCTTCACCTTCCATTCCCCCCTCTTCCGTTCGCACTAGATCAGGCCGTCTCTCTCATCCCCCTTCTCATTTCTCTTCCATTTCTCATCATACTCCTAGCTACTCCCCCTCCCCTTTACTTGCACATACTTTGCAGCCACAGAACGCATTATTAAGGGAGCCAGCATTACGAATAACGTGTGCAAGAAACACAAATCTACCAACTCTAGCCACCATCTCTCACCCTTTTCCCACCTCAGTGAGGTCACCAGGTACTTTCACGTCCCCAACCATTCATAAAACAGGACATCCCAGAAATTCACACCATCACTTCCTCCTCAACCACTACTGGACCAATACCTTCCCGAGAAGCCTCTCCAAGTTTCCTCACCATGCCGTCCCCTGTCAAAGCTCCTGCGACCGGCTCCAGCAACTTCAGTGCCATGGATATTCCCTTCATCAAGAAGAGCAGATGGGGTGAATATCAGGGCTCTTCCTACACCCTCAGATTCTTAGATGAACTAAAGACAGCTCTGTCTTACACAAGCGGCGATTCTTACCTGACGGTATTTGCCAACACCTCGAGGCCCGCAGACGCTCTTTCCAGAAAATGGTGGGAATATCTAGATCAATACAAAACTTTCTCTCGCCAAGACGACGCCTGGTGTTTCCTAATACAGCCACGTGGCCGTGGCTACTATTCCGGGAGGGATATGAAATAATGAGAAAAGAGGGTGGAAACACAACACCACCAAGAAACAATATTACCACCCTTGCCACCACACCACCGAGGAAAGAAGTCCAAACGCCACACCACCAGAATACGCAGGAGTTGCCTCCATCACGCCCGCACTTCCTCCAACACCCAGAAAGGACATAATAGTCACTATTAGGAATCCGGACAGTGACAGAAGCAAGAAGAACCAGAAGGAAGGCAAAGCAAGTAAAAACTTGCATAGATTCTACACCACAACGCGCCCTTCTTCCTCCAAGCCGCACCACCACCGTGAAAGGGAAATCCAGAGGGTGCTACCACAGCTGCCCCAGGCCTCCTCCCAGCCCATCCGCCCTTCTTGCCCGGAGAAAGGACACCTGGAGAAACGCCACAAGCGATAAAACTATGACAGGCAAAGTTAAGATCTACAACAGTTGGAAAGCTCTTAACCCATTGCCTGCGGGAGATGTTCCCGAACGCCATGGCAATTTACAGGCTTTTAAAGTCTCTTAACCTCTCCGCTGTGTAGGTGGGGTATTGGCCACCTCTCCCTGTGCGGAGGTATTTAGACTGTTTCCTAAACACAAATCGTCATCGTACCATAAATATCATTAATACTTATCCATATGCGCCTATTTTACGTTGATTATAAAGGTATTAACCTGTTACAGCAATAAAACAAGTGGAAACAGCATTTGGATGGTCAAATCGGCGATAGAGGCCGGGAGTGACATTACTTATGGCTAAGGCAGCCTGCCAGCCAGCCAGCCTTCACGACGGCTGGAGAGACACTGTTGCGTGGTAGTCTCTCTCTCGCTCTTTCCCACGCTTGGTAACACAGATGACCATGCCCTGCTAGTAACTCGCTAATGTTAGCACGAATATATACCTAAGAATAAGGGAATAACAGGGAGAATAGGTGACAATTGAAGGGGGGGGGGGGGAAGGGTGGAAGGAGGGGATGTGGAGGAGTGATATTTGGCATGGCCAAGGGGCAATACAAAAAGTAAAAAATAAAACAAAATTGACACTGGGCTGATTTTAAAAATAAATAAATTAGGCCTTGGATTATATAAGGCTTCCCGCAGCCCATCGGTAGGCCTTATATAAGTCTTGCCGCACTTACTGGGTTAAAGCCTGTAGAACGAAGTGCGAGGGAGTGGGAGCGCGACAGGCCACACGTTCTTCCCCCAGCCAGGCGGCCGCGGCACTGAGGGCTGTGAATCAGAGTCTCGCGAGATATACAGTGCTGCCAAAGGCAAATGTAGCGTGACATTTGCGATAATTGCTCATTTTAGCGAATGTCTATGGTAGCGCTGTGGGTGAACCCCACGAGCTACGAAGCTCGTTTTGGTGTCATTTTGAAGCTATTTTCTTTTAGTTTTTGGTTGAATACATTTAATTTCATTCAGAAACTTGTCTAATTAATCAGGAGTGCATGAATGAGCCCTAATATGGCGGAAAAGGGAGGAAATATGCCCGAAGCCAAAGTGTTAAAACATACTTCACTGGAAGATATTTTAACACCTTACGAGCGGCCTATGCGGTTTATTTATGTGTACCGCACAGCGGGGTGTTTTTAGCCAAAATAGGGCTGTTTACGTGATCATTTTCATGCCTAAATAAGACCCAGAACGTAAAACAAGTACCTATCCCTGAAAGGGCATAAACAGAGCTTTCGAATGACACCATAACGATCCTTGTATGATGGATAGTTTTCTTGCAATAACCGTGCAACGCGAGTGCAAAAAGCAGGTAATTCGGTACTTTCAGTACATAATTGAGTATGTAGCGAGTGAGAGAGGGAGGAGGGAGCTGAGATTTGTGTCAGTAGGTTCGCCGCGGTGGTCTGGAGCAGTCATACGCTCGCTAGTCTCCTGCCACCACTTGTCTCTCTCTCTCAGCCACATTACGTGCTGAAATTGCCACTCGACCTATGTCGAGCGCCGCCACATAGTCCAGCTTTATTTAACTCGACTTATGTTGCTCGCCGCTAAATAAGGGTTAAGAGCTGGAAGATTTGGGGTATACTCAATAAACTATTAAGGCACTGGCATATAAAGGTTTATTGAGGATTTTTTAGATCTTGGCTCTACAAAGGAATTGCTATTGAATCACCATGGTGACAACTCAATATTAATTCTTCTGCCTCGATCATCAGGAATTACTGTCGCTAAAGAAAGCTGTACTGATGTTGCACTATAGCGGTAGTAAACCGACCCTATCTGGTACTTGTTCGAAGTTCACGCACTGGCAATTGGCTTCTTCTAAGTTCGGGCTCGTGAGATACATATTGCATAACGGCACTCTGCATAGAGTCCATACGATACGTTGTCCCAGGCACTGGCAATAAGACACGTATAGGTAAAAGGCCCAAATAAACCTGTCCAAAGTCCCTGAAAGACTTATAAACGTCAGGACAGTTAAGGGAAGTTGCATATCATCCCTCTTACGTTAGTCCGATGATACGATATATAGCACTGGCAGAACAGATTCGTATTTATTTAGGACCCCAAACCCAAGAGTACTGTAAGGTTCTTAATTAACAACTCTTATAAAGGTCAGGATAGTTGAGCGAGACAGTATAACACTGGTATAACTTCTCACATTAATCCGATGATATGTTACGTATAACACTGGTAGAACGGAACATATTCATTTGAGACCCCAAACCCATGAGTTCTACAATATTTTCCATCCTGCTGTCATCACCACATGGCAGGACCACCACCACGGCCCAAGAACCTCGTCGGAAGTGCCACGGAAGTGCCTTATCGCCGGAAGTGCTTAGTGTAAATACCGGAAGTGCATAGTGTCATCTCCCTGGAACTTATTGTGGATCCTCGATCGTGCTCAGCATCTTGTATATATACCTATCCATGTCTGACAGTGACTATATATCACATTATAGTTACACTGAATAATATAATCTATGCTTGTACTCTGTATTATATTTATCCTCTATTACTTTTATGCAAGTGTTCATGTGGATTCAACTTCTCCAGTCAAGTAAGAACCTACCTAAATAATCCAGTTAACCCCAGCAAAAACCTGGCATAACAATATTATATATTATATATATATATATATATATATATATATATATATATATATATATATATATATATATATACAGTGTATATATATATATATACTGTATATATATATATATATATATATATATATATATATATATATATATATATTTTATTTTATTTTTTATTTGGGGTGGCTTACTTGAAACAGCCTGAACAGGGACATCACAACACAACAGAAAAAAAAAGAAACCTGAAAATTACACACATCCAGATCGTCCAGGAGAAATATCCACAAGCCCGCCCACCACGCATCCAGGCGTACCCCTTATTACTACAGGTTCCCTGAACTAGGCGCCTGACGGACTATTATCTAGTCCAACTGGCACCTGACCCTATCTCCCAAATGACCGCGTTTACACTCATCTATTCACTAGCATTGTCCATTCATTCCTATTTATTACCACTTATCTTGCCTGATTTATATTCATTCCTCTATCTTTCAACGGTTGTCCTACACAGTTTCTCCATCTCAATGGAGGTCTTCCTACCCCTCTACCGCCCCTTGTATCTGACTCACAAATTCTGTTTGTAAGCCTTTCATCTTACATTCACTCAACATGACCATACCGGCTCAGCACCCTTCTGTCTACTCTGGCCGACAAATGTTCCTGCTGCCCCACTCTCCTACGTATCTCTTCATTTCTCAATCTGTCTCTACGAGTCGCTCCACACATATTCCTCAAGCAGCTCATCTCCATCTCAGTCAGCATTCTTCTCTCCTTTTTTCTTCAGAGCCCATGTCTCAGCCCTATACATCATTGTTAGTACAACAATCCCTTGGTACATTGCACTTTTAACTCATTCCGGGATTTCTCACCTTCATTTATATATATATACTGTATATATATATATATATATATATATATATTTTTTTTTTTTCTTTCTATATTCCAACTACTCCCTCTCGGGCATAGGCTGATAGCCTTTACACTCTACCGCTGAACACGGTGAGGCCCGTGAGGCCTTGCTCCAGTCTAGGGAGTGAGACATGCGAAGCTTCACGGCTCGAAGCAACTCCATCTCTCAAGCCGCCTCGCTTCTGCGCTTCACAGTCTCATCCCCCACACTCGGACCCTAACTCTCAGAACGCCACCTATTGAGCAATTAACTCATTAGGCATTCCCCCCCCCCCCCCCTGTAGCATATTTTTGAATATGGAAATATTAATACAATGCTATTTAATCAGGGAACAATGACGGTATTTTGGGGGCATTTTGGTGTGCTGTGGTAATGCACTGATACTAGGTACAGCACAAATTCCATCCCCATAATATCTTCCCATGGACATATTGGGATTCGAACCCGGGTCCATTGGATTACCAGTCCAGTGGCAAGACCACTCCGCCACACCTCCCCTATATATATATATATATATATATGAGATGGCAGATGAGTTTCAATGTAGACAAATGTAAGGTATTAAGGATTGGAAATCGTAAATTAGATGCGAAATACAAACTAGACAATGTAGAATTGGATAACTCGGAGTGTGAGAAGGATCTGGGGGTGCTCGTTAGTAATGATCTGTAACCCAGAAAACAATGTATAAGTGTTAGGAACAGGGCAAATAGAATTCTAGGATTCATATCTAGGAGTGTTAGCAACAGGACTGCTATTTTTTTTTAAAACTATACTTAGCACTAGTAAGACCCCATTTAGACTATGCTGTTCAATTTTGGTGCCCTTATTACAGAATGGATATCGACCCTTTAGAGGCAGTCCAAAGAAGAATGACGAAAAAGATACATAATATTAGAAATTTATCGTATGAGGAGAGGTTGAAAGTCTTAGGCTTGCACTCACTAGAAAGACGAAGATGTAGGGGAGACATGATAGAGGTATTCAAATGGATAAAAGGTTTAAATAAGGGCGATATAGATGAGGTATTAAAGCTAAAGAACGGTGACATAACCCGTTCAAACGGTTTCAAGTTGGATAAGTTTAGATTTAGAAAAGATATAGGAAAGCACTGGTTTGGGAATAGAGTTGTTAACATGTGGAATGCACTGCCCAGAACAGTAATTAGCTCAGAAACAGTTGAAAGCTTTAAGCATAAGTTGGATTCCCATATGGGTGATATGGGCTGGGTGTGAATGGGAGCTGCCTCATGTGGGCCGCATTGCCATATGAAGTTTCCCGCGATCTTATGACCTTATGTTCTTATGTAATTAGGGTTGGGTGTGACAGGGATCTGCCTTGTGTGGGCCGATCGTCTTTTTGCAGACTCCCATTTTCTTATGTTCTTATGTTCTTATATATATATATATATATATATATATATATATATATATATATATATATATATACGGTTTATACATTATATATATATATACAGTATATAGTTTATATTATAGTTTATATAGTTTGTATTTATACAAATGTTAAATATAAACTAGCTAATATGGAATTAGAAAACTCAGATTGTGAGAAAGATCTAGGTGTGTTTGTTAGCAATGATTTGAAGCCTAGAAAACAGTGTATAAGCGTTCGTAACAAGGCAACAGGACTCTCGGGTTCATCTCTAGGAGTGTGAGTAACAGAACTGCTGATGTTATCTTAAAACTTTACTTGTCATTAGTGAGACCCCATATGGATTAAGCTGTTCAATTTTGGTGTCCTTATTACAGAATGGACATAGATTCATTGTAGAGAGTACAACGTAGAATGACAAAAATGATCCAAAATTATTATGTTCTCTCCACCAACCAACTCTACTCCTAAAATCGCTTAATGAAATTAACAACCACATGTAGCAGTCCGGGGATTCGAACCCAGGATGCTCACACCGAAAATCAACACACTATGCACTGCACCACGAAGACCGTTAAAGATTACTGCACAAGCCTACGATTTATTATGCAGTTTCGAATCCTGCATACCAATCTTAGCATGTACAATATCCCAACTGTGCTATCGGAGGCTATGCATTGGTGAAAGGAAATAGTAATTAATGGGGCACTTAACCCTGGGGAAGGCCTCTCGATAAACTACTACTGAACCCGAATTAATTATTATGTTCTCTCCACCAACCAACTCTACTCCTAAAATGTATTAATGAAATTAACAACCACATGTGGCAGTCCGGGGATTCGAACCCAGGATGCTCACACCGAAAATCAACACACTATGCACTGCACAACGAAGACAGTTAAAGATTACTGCACAAGCCTACGATTTATTATGCAGTTTCGAATCCTGCATACCAATCTTAGCATGTACAATATCCCAACTGCGCTATCGGAGGCTATGCATAGGTGAAAGGAAATAGTAATTAATGGGGCACTTAACCATGGGGAAGGCCTCTCGATAAGGTGACAAATAAATATAAAAAGGTGACAAATCAATAGCATCCAATTACCGTCCCATTAGTCTTACATCAATCATAGGAAAGCTACTAGAGTCAATTATTGCTAGTAAAATTAGAAACCACTTAGATACATTTAATTTAATAAATTCTTCTCAGCATGGATTCACTCAGGGACGTTCTTGCCTTACTAATTTGCTTAGTTTTTTCTCAGAGGTATATGAAGCAGTAGATAATGACAAGTCATATGATATAATATATTTAGATTTCAGTAAAGCTTTCGACAGAGTCCCCCATGAGAGATTGATGAGAAAGGTTGAGGCGCATGGAATAGGTGAGGCGTTGTTGGGATGGATTAGGTCATGGCTAATTGGTAGGAAGCAGAGAGTCAGCATAAATGGTAGAAGTCAGAATGGGGAGCAGTCAAAAGTGGTGTCCCCCAGGGATCTGTATTAGGTCCTCTGTTATTTGTTATATACATAAATGACCTTGATTTAGGTATAACTAGTAGGATAAGTACATTTGCAGACGATACCAAAATGGGGAGAACAATTGATTCAGATAGAGATATAGAGTGCCTCCAAAGGGATCTAGATACCTTACACGAATGGTCAGTAAATTGGCAGATGAAGTTTAACATTGACAAATGCAAGGTATTAAAGATAGGGAAGATGCATACAAATGTTAAATATAAACTAGCTAATATGGAATTAGAAAACTCGAATTGTGAGAAAGATCTAGGCGTGTTTGTTAGCAATGATTTGAAGCCTAGAAAACAGTGTATAACCGTTCGAAACAAGGCAAACAGGATTCTCGGGTTCATCTCTAGGAGTGTGAGTAACAGAACTGCTGATGTTATCTTAAAACTTTACTTGTCATTAGTGAGACCCCATATGGATTATGCTGTTCAATTTTGGTGTCCTTATTACAGAATGGACATAGATTCATTGGAGAGAGTACAACATAGAATGACAAAAATTATCCATAATATTAGAAATCTTCCGTATAAAGAAAGGTTGAAGAAATTAGGCTTACATTCGTTAGAGAGACGCAGAGTTAGAGGGGATATGATAGAGGTGTTCAAGTGGGTTAGTGGGATTAACAAAGGGGACATGACAAATGTACCAAAGCTCAGTGATAGCAAAGAACTCGTACCAATGGTTTCAAATTAGATAAATTTCGTTTCAGAAAAGATATAGGCAAATATTGGTTTGGTAACAGAGTTGTAGATGGGTGGAATGGACTACCAAGTGCTATAGTGGGATTAAAAACGGTAGGGAGCTTTAAGATAAAATTGGATAAGCATATGGACGAGAAGGGATGGGTGTGAAGTGGGATCAGCCCGGTTGGGCCAATCAGCGCTCTCCAGACCCCCTTAATCCTGCGTTAATCTCTAACCGTTTTGGTAAGATTATCCTCAGGGTATTAGAGTGTTGAGCCTATAATTGGGCTTTGTAATTGGGGTTGTGTGGGACAGGGATCTGCCTTGCTTAGGCCAATCGGCTTTCTGCAGACTCCCATTTTCTTATGTTCTTATGTTCTTATAAACTACTACTGAACCCGAATGAATTATTATGATCTCTCCACCAATCAACTCTACTCCTAAAATCGATTAATGAAATTAACAACCACATGTGGCAGTCCGTATGAAGAATTGGTTGAAGAAATTAGGCTTACATTCGTTAGAGAGACGCAGAGTTAGAAGGGACATGATAGAGGTATTCAAGTGGGTTAGTGGGATTAATAAAGGGGACATGAAAAATGTACTAAAGCTCAGTGATAGCGAAAGCACTCTTACAAATGGTTTCAAATTAGATAAATTTCGTTTCAAGAAAGATATAGGCAAATATTGGTTTGGTAACAGAGTTGTGGATAGATGGAATAGGCTGCCAAGTGCTATAGTGGGATCTAGAACGATAGGAAGCTTTAAGATAAAATTACATAGGCATATGGACGAGATGGGTTGGGTGTGAGGAGGATCTGTCAGGTGTGGGCCAGGTGTTGGGCTCTGCAGACCCCCGTTTTTCTGACCTCTGACCGTGTCGGTGAGGTCAGTCCTAATGGTGTTTTTAAGCTTGGCTTATAATTAGGGTTGGGTGTGACAGGGATCTGCCTTGTGTAGGCCAATCGGCTTTCTGCAGACTCCCATTTTCTTATGTTCTGTATGTTCTTATATACAGTATGTATATATATATATATATATATATATATATATTTATATATATATATATATATATATATATATATATATATATATATATATATATATAATATACATATATATTTACCGGTATATAGTTACTGACCAACTGTTTCTTAGGCGAGGTGTTGTGTGGTGTGTGTGTGTGTGTGTGTATGTGCGTGTGTGTGCGTATGTGTGTGTGTGTGCTTCATTGTTATACTAGTTATCGTATGTGTCCTCAATGAAGCACTGTGCGAGTCCACTGGCCTAAATAGCATTAGGTACCATTATATAGATTTAGATCATGGTTACAACAGCAAGTTGTGTACAAATCCTTAAGTATTTGTTCTCTGTACGTATACGTGGGGATGGGAGGGGGGGGCCCTCCCATCCCCACGTATACGTACTCCTGAAAATATAATAATTATAGAGAATTATAATAATTACACAACTGGAAAGAATCAAAACACCATCTTGCCACGCTAATCATGAACATCTATTCTTGTGCGTGTGTCAAAAATATAATACTAGAATATTATTTACAACAAATATATATATACAGGTATATACAGGTATATACAGGTATATACAGGTATATATTTACAAACATAAACAACGCACCATCATACCAAACTGAAAGTCTTGGTTGTTGTTGTCACCGAAATTAAATTATAGAAAATAATAAATACACAAAGATGAATTAATATTTGAATAAATATATGAATAAATACATAAACAAAACTAATAAGAACAAAACATGGGAGTCTGCAGAAAGCCGATTAGCCTAAACAAGGCAGATCCCTCTTTCACCTAACCCTAATTATAAGGCCTAATCATAAGACCTTATAAGCTGGGCTTATACAGCCCAGCTCACTAACACCATTACGACTGACTTCACCGAAACGGTTAGAGTTCAGAAAACGGGGATCTACAAAGCGCCGATTGGCCCACACCTGACAGATCCTCCTCACACCCAAACCATCTCGTCCATATGCCTATCTAATTTTATCTTAAAGCTCCCTATCGGTCTTAATCCTACCATGTCACTCGGTAGCCTATTCCACCTATCTACAATTCTTTTACCAAACCAATGTTTGCCTATATCCTTTCTGAAACGAAATTTATCTAATTTGAAACCATTTGTAAGAGTGCTTTCGCTATCACTGAGCTTTAGTACATGTTTCATGTCCCCTTTATTAATTCCACTAACCCACTTGAACACCTCTATCATATCCCTTCTAACTCTGCGTCTCTCTAACGAATGTAAGCCTAATTTCTTCAACCTTTCTTCATACAGAAGATTTCTAATATTATGGATAAGTTTTGTCATTCTACGTTGTACTCTCTCTAATGAATCTATGTCCATTCTGTAAAAAAGGACACCAAAATTGAACAGCATAATCCATATGGGGTCTCACTAATGACAAGTAAAGTTTTAAGATAACATCAGCAGTTCTGTTACTCATACCTTACGGACATCTGGAATCTGTGCCAAATTTTCACGTGTGAAAACGGAAATAAATTGACTATTTAATGTACTGCACATTTCTAAATCATTTTCTGTAATGTCTCCTATCGAAGTTTTAAGGGGCCTATTACATCTAACTTTAGATTTATAAAGTTGGTAAAAGCTTTAGGGTTATTTTTTAGTCATTTGCTATCCTGATTTCATAATTTCTTTTTGCTTTCCTAATTTCCTTTTTGACCTGTCTTGATAGAGTCTGATAGTAAATAAGTAGGTGATTTTCGCCTTTCTTAATTTTTCTATATATTCCTTTTTGTCTTCCTAGAAGATCTAATAATGTATTATTCATCCATTTTGGTTGGTTCTGTATTGATCTAAATTTTCTTTTGGGGATATATTTATTTTGAGCATTGAATACTGAATTTATAAAATTATCATATGTATCTACCAAGTTTGACGTATCTTCCTGACTTGAGCTGACAGATACCCAATAAGGGGTACACTCATTTGAACATCTGGATCATATGTATGTACTGTATATGTACTTATATGTATATGTATTTTCTTCATATTTACATAAGTTAGTTAAAAGTTTGAAAGGGATCTACCTTGTGTGGGCCAAGCGGCTCTCTGCAGACTCCTGTTTTCTTATATTCTTATATATATATATATATATAGTTGTATTCATCGTGTATTACAGCACATATCGTTGTATCATAACTATTATATATTTGTATTAGTTCACTGTGTTGTGCGTATCATCTTATAGTTTCATATATGCTATTCTGTATACGTTCATACTAAATATTATGCTTTGCATTGTACTGACTTTGTTTTTCTTAAGTTTATTGATTTGTATACAATTGTATATATTATATGATTAGAATAGATTGTGTTAGGCATATTTCAATGTATATGCATATCTGTATAAGTATATATAATTTGTCAGACATTAATTTTGTATGTAAAAGAAGTATGTTCCTAAAAATATGGCAACAGGAAGTAGGATGGCAACCCTTTTGTATTTATATGCAAGTTAGCAACTTACGGATGATTTAGGACGGGTATATAAGCCTCACTTTCTCCCTGTTTTCTTGTATTACCCTGGAGATGTCTTGAGATAATAGACTAAAGCTTGGTGTTCCATTGTTTCAATTTTCCTAGCGAGTTTTACTATACTGTATATATATATATATATATTATATATATATATATATTATATATATATATATATATATATATATATATATATATATATATATATATATATATATATATATATATATATATATATATTGGCTGGGCACGTAGGGGGTGAGGAGGTTGTTCAGGCCTTGGCGATCTGGTAGGTGGCAGTGGGGATCTGGGAGATGATGGGGCGGAGGGGGTTCCCAGGTTTGTGTGTTTTGATGGTTCCGTACGCATAACCAGGGTGTATTCTCCGACGAGTTTTAAGGTGGATCCCTCCTTGTTTGGCGTTGATGGCGGTGATGGTGGTGTTGGCAATACGTTTGATTTCGTCGGTTGGGTTGCGGGTGATCTTTTTAAATTTAGTGTTGTCACTTAAGATGACGTCCATTTTTCTAAGATATTCCTCCTTGTCATGGATCACGAGGCAGGAAGCTTTATCCGCACGACGGATGATGATGTTGGGGTTGTCTCTTAATAGTTTGGCAGCTTGGAAGTGTTGTTTGTTGAGTATTTTGCTATGGTGAGTTCCTCTGGTTTTGGCGGCTTCAGCGAGGAGAGTAGGTTGTAGGGCGGGAGTAGTGGTGACCTTGCCATCCTTCTCTGAGTCGTAGGATGTCGTCCAGGAGGATTTCCGTTTCTAGGCGTTTCCGGTGGGGGCCAGGTTTGGAGCTGTAGTGGCAGTTGAGGCCATATATATATATATACAGTATATATATATATATATTATATATATATATATATATATATATATATATATATATATATACATAAATAAAGTAAACGGAACAATAACTTACCATACGAACCAATACCATGACAGTGTGAAGATAAATTCAATAAAACTACAATAACTATATACCGTATATTGAATATACAAAACATAATCTTCCCACACTGACCATGAATATCTTGTTTTTCGTTGTGCAAAAAAATAAAATAAATAAATAACAAATAAATAAAAATGTATAAATAAAGTAGACGTGCCGTTTTGCCCAAAATCAAACGGCATACCCAACTCTGCGATGGGTTACCATCATCACTACTAATACCATCATCAATCACAATCACCATCATCACTACTACTGCCATCATCACTACAACTGCCACAATCATCACAACTACTGTCATCATCACCATTACTAGATCATCATCACTACTACAATTACAATCATCACTACTACTCTCACCATCATCACTACTACTGTGACCATTGTCACTACCATCTTAATCACTACTATCATCTTTGATACTACAACTATCAACTATCATCACCACCATCTTACAATCATCATTACTACTGTTAACATCATCACTACTACTATAACCATCATTATTACTACTGTCACATGTATTACCATCATGTATCCTACTGTCACCATCATCACCATTACTATGATCTTCATCATCACAAATATTGTCATCATCACGACTACTCACTATCATCACTAATACTCACACCATCGTCACTACCATCATCACTACTGTCATCATTATCACTACAACTATCATCATTACTTGTCACAGTAGACGTGCCGTTTTGCCCAAAATCAAAACGGCATACCCAACTCTGCAATGGGTTACCATCATCACTACTAATACCATCATCAATCACAATCACCATCATCACTACATTTGCCACAATCATCACGACTACTGTCATCATCACCATTACTATGATCATCATCACTACTACAATTACAATCATCACTACTACTCTCACCATCATCACTACTACTGTTACCATTGTCACTGCCATCTTAATCACTACTATCATCATTGACACTACACCTATTAACCATCATAACTGGGCGGGTGCCCAACCCCGAAAGGGGTTGAAATAGGGGAGCTATCTCCCCCGCCAAAGGCGGCTTTCTAGGGCCTTTCATAGCTGATGCTGAAAGGATTAGGTTCTAGTCATGTGGTGATGGGCTGGTCTATCAGAGTGAGAACTGAGCGATCTCCGCCATACCCATATAGCTTACTCTGATTGTTCCTTTCACTTATATATTTTCTAGATCTCAAGTGACAATGTCTCTTCCGTGGATTGACCTCTCAATCTACCAAGATTGGAAGCCAAAGCGTCACATTTTTCCTTTGCCCCTCAACTTTCTCTTCATAATTGCTGAGGGGCACAGGGCCCTGGGTGGGGCTTTGGTTTCCCGGGCGTTTCCACAGCCTCCTCATTTCCCCGCCATGAAGTGGCTTCGGTCACCCAGGCTTTATTGTGGTTGGCAGGGAGAGTTCTGTGGGGGTGCACGGTTATGGCCTTGGCCTTGCTCGGAGCCTTGGAGCTGTTCGGCCAGGCAGCTTGGGGAACAACAACAACCATCATAACTACCATCATCACCACCATTTTACAATCTTCATTACTACAGTTAACATCATCACTACTACTATAACCATCATCATTACTACTGTCACAAGTATTACCATCATGTATCCTACTATCACCATCATCACTACTACTGCCATCATCACCATTACTATGATCTTCATCATCACAACTATTGTCATCATCACTACAAATTTCACCATCATCACTACTACTCACCATAATCACTACTGTCATCATTATCACTACAACTATCATCATTAAGCCTACTTATCACCATCATCACTACTATTATGACCATCATCACTACTACTAGTATTGTCACCTTCATATCTACTACTGTCATCATCATCAACACAAATACAACCATCATCACTACTATTATCACCATCATCACTACTATCGCCGTCAATCCCACTATTACTACCATCACTTCTAATGCCAATTAAACTAACTTAACCTAGCAAATACAGAGCGAGATTTGTTTGCCCCCAGAACGAATGCGTTCTTAGTGTGTGAGCCCCTTCGGGGCTCACACACTAAGAACACCATCATTGCTGAGGGGGGGGGGGGGGGGGACCATATTTTGGACCTAAAATCATAACTATTGCATAAATTCAAAAAATCTTTTTTGACTGACGTTCGCATTCACGCAACAAATGTTCGTGTGAAATTTGGTGAAAATCCGTCTAACGGTCTAGGAGGAGTTCCGAGACAGACGGACGACGACAGATTTTGTTTTCGTGTGGTACCCACTATACGGGGGGCGTTACCAAACTCTGCTTACGCAGAGTTGATAAATACATTCATAAACAAATACAGGAATAAACCCTATCTTGCCCCTGAACATCTAGCCTTCCTTTGTCAGTACATTGTTGTGGCCTTCACTATGTTTACCAAGAGAGCCCACCTCGCTTATTTTCTCTTTCTCTTCTCCCTCTCTCTTTGGCTTGTATCCATTCGGCCCCATTCAGCCTACTGTTTTAAGACGTTTACCCCCATCCAGGTGTCAATATTTTCCTGGTGAGCGGTAACGACCCAGCATACATAGATTTTTGTTTTGACAGCAAGCTAAATTTGTACATTTTTCAATAGAAAAATGTGTCCGGCGAAGCTGGATTTCTCCATACAATGCTGGCTCGCTATCGCTCGCCAGGAAGAAATCGACACCTGAATGGGGATAAACGTCTTAAAACAGTTAGCTGAATGGGGCAGAATGGATACAAGCCAGGGAAAGAGAGAAAAGGAGAGACAAATACAAAATCCGGTGACCCCCCTTAAGATCTAACTCACTCTACTGTATCTATAGCCGTCTTGGTTAACCCTCACAGTCTTCGAGGACGCGTTTTCACTTCATTTTGGCTAACATTAGACGATTTTATTCAAGTTTGGAAGGCCGTCTTGGAATCATATGGGTAAGATATCTATCTCAGTTAACCCTGACTTCCACAGCTCCTTCCTAACCTGAAACAAATGGTCCAATACGGCAATGATAGCCAGACTATAATGGTCCAATACGGCAATGATAGCCAGACTATAATGGTCCAATACGGCAATGATAGCCAGACTATAATGGTCCAATACGGCAATGATAGCCAGACTATAATGGTCCAATACGGCAATGATAGCCAGACTATAATGGTCCAATACGGCAATGATAGCCAGACTATAATGGTCCAATATGGCAATGATAGCCAGACTATAATGGTCCAATACGGCAATGATAGCCAGACTATAATGGTCCAATACGGCAATGATAGCCAGACTATAATGGTCCAATACGGCAATGATAGCCAGACTATAATGAAGAAAGCCGTCCTCACATCTGGCAAGGGCTAACGTGACAGTACCTTGTGTCAGTGTACACGTGTCTATAGTGTACTCTTATACATACACATGTACACACACACCCACACGCACACACACATAGACGCACATACTTATATTCACACACACACACACATATAATCTCTCTCTCTCTCTCTCCTAATGCCAGCCTGAATACAGTGACAACACGGAATCCTAAGACTAGAAGTGTTAAATTCTCGCCCTCGTAATATCTACTGTATATAACCTGTAATATTGTACATTATACTTTTCATGAAATAATCGTGCGCACTATAGATTTGTTTATTGAAGGCTAACAGTAATCTATCATTTGTTATATTACAGTAAACGAACTTTAATATATATATATATATATATATATATATATATATATATATATATATATATATACAGTATATAAATATTGAATTATTATTATTTATTATTATTATTATATTTAATTTTAATAAAATAATAATTTAGAGATGGACCGAATATTCGTTTCGTATTCGTATGTCCGAATATTCGCTATGTTTTTCAATATTCATATTCGTATTCGTATTCGCATTTCCATTCATAGCTATTCGCAAATATGCGAATATGTTCAGAAAACCAATAGAATATAATTATACAAAAATGTTAAATATTAAATTTTAAAGTTAACACAAACGAATAAATAACAGTGTAGATGTGCGTTGGGGCCGCTAAAGTGGAATGAAGGAGGACTGAGCAGTGTTGCTACTTAACTATATTTAATAGTACCAGATCAAACTAGTGAAAAGTACCAAATTATTCTAAAGTGGAATAATTGCCCGGTAAACGAACGTTTGCTGGGCGCCTGGACCTGGACATTTGAACCGTCGCAATATTGCCATTTCAGACATATCCAATGTAATAGCATGTCACTAAAATATATTGCATCATATTTCCTCACTGATTTCGTATTTAGTACCAGATATGGACTATTTTATTGCAAAATGTATAAAATGTACTTGAGAGAGTCAAATGTACCAAATCTGGTACTTTAGTACCAACAAAGCGGCAACACTGGGACTGAGGACTGGATACATAGAAAATTGAATGGATTTAATTTTAATTATTAAATTTTCTATGGCTGAACTCTTACAATATAATAAACAATAATTCATACAGTTCATTTATGATATTTAAGAAATTAAACATCGTCATTAACTTCTGGTAATTAATTTCATAGTAATTTAGCGTTTGTTGGTGACATAAACATAATTACCAGTTCTTGAAGGATGAAATAAGGATTGAAATATTCGCTATTCGTATTCGTATTCGCGAATTTTACAACACAATATTCGTATTCGTATTCGCAAATATTGAAAATTTATATTCGTTCCATCTCTAATTTGTTTTATTAATTTATTCAATATATATATATATATATATATCTATCTATCTATCTATTGCCTGACGCCGTGATCCCCGAAGAGGTGGCCACGAACGAACCACCCCCATGCACCTCTCTCCCCAGTCAGTCGATGCCCTCCTCCCAACCAGCACCGACTTCATCCATATACTTCCTCACTCCATCCTTCCACCTCTCCTTCGGTGCACCTCTCCCTCTCTGTTCTTCCACCTCGCTTTCGTACACCCTCTTAGCCATTCTCTCGCTTTCCATACGTTCCATATGGCCGAACCATCTCAAGTTGTTCCTTTTCACACTTTCCAGTACATCTACCTCCACACCACACCTCCTTCTTACTTCCTCATTCGTCTGTCTATCCCTCCATATAACTCCGCACGCACTTCTCAAGTAACTCATTTCCACCGCTCTCACTCTTGGTCTGAGTCTCTTCCCGAATGTCCAAGCTTCGCTTCCATAAGTTAGTGTCGGGATTACCACTCTGTCATGCAAGGACTTCTTCACTTCCATACTGACCACCCTATTTCTTGTTACTGCTTTCAGTGTTACTACAACCCTCTTCCCTGTTGCACCCTCTCCCTCACTTCTTCATCCATAGTCCCATCTTTACTCAACACACTGCCCAGATACTTATGTGAGCTGACAATCTCCATAGCCTGACCGTTCATATATATATATATATATACTGTATATATATATATATATATATATATATATATATATATATATACAGTATACTGTATATATATATACTGTATATATATATATATATATATATATATATATATATATATATATATATATATATATATATATATATATATTATATATATATATATATATATATATATATATATATATATATAAATGAAATCAATTTCGACCCGAGTTGCGTCGGGACACTCAAAAATCCGTGTATGGTGTTCTGGAAATATGGATCCTACAACTAGTTTGAATTGAAATATATTCGCCTAGTGGGTTTCCCTTCTCCCTAACATAAATAGGATAGAAGGCTGAGTGTCTTTTAGACTGCCGTGGTGTAATTGATTAAAGCGTCGGCTATCGTCCTGATGGTCGATGGTTCGATCCCCACTGAGAGACTAGAAACATTTAGTGGCTCACGTGTATTTGTGATATATTCTCAATATTTGTAACTCTCATGCTTTGGGGGTTAGAATGAAATTAAATCAATTTCGACCCGAGTTGCGTCGGGACACTCAAAAATCCGTGTATGGTATTCTGGAAATATGGATCCTACAACTAGGTTTGAATTGAAATATATTCGCCTAGTGGGTTTCCCTTCTCCCTAACATAAATAGGATAGAAGGCTGAGTGTCTTTTAGACTGCTGTGGTGTAATTGATTAAAGCGTCGGCTATCGTCCTGATGGTCGATGGTTCGATCCCCACTGAGAGACTAGAAACATTTAGTGGCTCACGTGTATTTGTGATATATTCTCAATATATATATATGTATATATATATAAATTTATGTATATATATGCAGGGTGTCCCAGGAGGAAAGGGCATAACTTTGGGAAATGATAAAACAAAATATTCTAAGCCTAAAATGTTCTATAAGAAATATTCCAAATCTCAACCAGTAAAGAGATATTGCATGTTGAAAATGGCATTTTCTTAAGTATTTCCCCATAAGGGTGGCCTAGCTGTCCTCGTACCTACCAGGTACCGCACCTCCATCTAACTGCAATTATTTTACCATGTTATTGTAAAGATATTATAATTCTGTAAGTTGCAAAATGATTATAGATATATTAGCTCACTTTGGACCAGTTGGAAACTATCTGACATGGAAGAGTCCATTACAGTGAGGCGGGGGAGGACACTACTTACAATCTTCAATATCTTTTTAACGGTTGAGATTTGGACTTTTTGTTATTGAACATTTTAGGCTTAGAATACCTTGCTTTATCATTTTCCAAAGTTATGCCATTTCCTCCTGGGACACCCTGTATATATATACTATATATATATGTATATATATATATATATATATATATATATATATACAGTATATATATATATATATATATATATATATATATATATATATATTATATATATATATATATATATATATATATATATATATATATATATATATATATATATATATATACAGTATATTATATACAGTATATATATATATATATAATTATATATATATATATATATATAGTATATATATATATATATATATATACCTGCCTAACCTTTGCGCAGTACCTGCCTGACCTTTGCTGAGTGAGGACCTGTCCCTAGTGACTCCCAGTGAATTATCTTTGCCCATAGTGTGGTGATAGTATTAACGCTTTCTTAAAATGGCTGGTGTTGACGAGATTGCTACCTCCTCTCATATTCTCCAGCTTTGTCTTGCTTTGGCAAGAAAGGCTGGAAAATGTGGAGAGAGAGGTGCAGTCTCTCAAAGACGAGAATTTGGCCTTAAAGCTGACTTTGGCTGACAAGAAAAGTGAGGATAGTGCAACTGCTGTTAAGGATCGTGATGCTCCCTGGACAGTTGTTCCAACAAGTGCAACAACCTGCAAATTTCTACGGCGGCCAGTTGCCCTCAGCAACAAGTTCATCACCTTGGATGACGAATGTGATGGTGAGGCTGCGAGTGCTTCCGTCGGCGAGGAAACCAGGAGAAAGGTAAGTAAGTTGCCTCCAACAGGGAATGCTGTGACTGCTGCCCCCCCAGGAGTACCTTCAACTGCTGCCCCAGGAGTTCCTGCCGCTGCCGCAGCTGCTACCAAGTCATCGACAAGGAGAGGCAAGTCCTTCTCAATTGTTGGGGACTCCATGGTCAGACACTTAGCTAGGTCCACCTGTACTGATATAAGGAAGCTTGTCTGTCTGCCTGGTGCCGGGGTTGGGAAGGTGTTAGAGGAAATTGATTACATCATGAAAGATATTGGAGATAGCCCCATTATCTGTCTCAGTACAGGGAGCAATGATGTTGGTAAAGGTAGAACGGAAGTACTGCTTCGGCAGTACAGGGAGGTGTTAGATAAAGTTAGGAGGAAGGGAGGCATACCTGTAGTACACAGTATCTTGCCACGGAGAGGGGTCAGCAAGGAATGGTCATCTAGGGCAATTGGTATCAATTGTCGGCTGGAAAAACTGCAATGCAAATGCAATACCATTCCTTGATAACTGGACCCGTTTCTATGGTAAAATCAGTTGTACGCACAGGACGGGGTTCATCTTTCTCGGCTAGGGGTGGCAAATTTAGCTAGGTCAATAGATAGGATTGTCGCGGGGTTTCGCTGAAAATAAAGCCTGAGAATATGAGTAAGAATAATTGTCTAGATACGGTAAATTGCCGTACTGGTACATCAGATAGGAATAGAAAATATCAGTCACAGGATTTTAATTGTACTGCTAGTAGAAATATTGAAGGTGTAACAGAAGATGGAAAATTCAGTTAGAAATAAAGGTAAATCCGATACCAGTAAAATAAATTCATTGCGATTATATTATACAAACTGTAGGAGTTTATGTAACAAAATGGATGAACTTAGAGCACTTGTTGGCAACGAAAATATAGACATTATAGCACTGACTGAAACATGGATTAATACAGAATTAAGATTTGTTTTAGCAGAATTCCATATACCAGGATATAGTTTGTTTAAACGCGACCGAACAAGTAGGAGGGGCGGCGGAATAGCAGTGTTTGTCAGGAGTTCTTTAAAAAGCTGTATTAAATCAGGTATTAGACTAAATACTGATAACGAAAGTGTTTGGGTTGAGGTTAGCGAAGGTAGTGAGACCATAATTATTGGAGTTATTTATAGACCACCAAATATGAGTAGAAACGAAGGTACAGCTTTATGGCAGGAAGTGAAAATAGCATCAAGGTTTAGCAATGTGTGTATTATGGGGGATTTTAATTGTCCGAATATTGATTGGCAGCATCAAATCGGCGACTCAGATTCAAAAGAGTTTATTGAGGCGGTACAGGATAGTTTTTTATTTCAATTCATAGACTCGCCTACTAGAGGTAAAAATATCCTCGATTTAGTTCTCAGTAATAATGAACAAATTATAAATAATGTAGAGATAGGAGACCAACTAGGAAATAGTGATCATAAATCAATTTATTTTAACATACAATGGACAGGAAAGGCTAAAGAGAATACGACACTTATCCCAGATTTCAGAAAAGCCAATTATGGTGGATTAAGAAGAGCCTTAAGAGTCGATCCTATGGGTAAACTATTAAGTGGACCCAGGTGCGCTAATGAACATACTCTCTCTCAGATACCTGTCTTAACTCAGGATAATTTGACGGCTACATATAATCATTTTATTTCTTCACTCCACAATGCGCAAAATAAATATATCCCCAAAAGAAAATTTAGATCAACACAGAACCAACCCAAATGGATGAATAATAGACTATTAGACCTTCTAGGAAAAAAGAGAGGAATATATCGAAAAATTAAGAAAGGCGAAATTCACCTACTTGCTTACTATCAGAATCTATCAAGAGAGGTTAAAAAATGTATAAGGACAGACAAAAGAACTTATTAAATCAGGATAGCCAATGACTCAAAAAATAACCCTAAGGCTTTTTACCAGCTATATAAATCTAAAGTTAGAGATAAAATAGGCCCCCTTAAAACTTCGATAGGAGAAATGACAGAAAATGATTTAGAAATGTGCAGTACATTAAATAGTCAGTTTCTATCCGTTTTCACTAATGAAAATTTGGCACAGATTCCAGAAGTCCGTAAGGTATATAGCGATAGTATAGAAAATAGGTTAAGTACGGTTACTATAAGTAGAAATGATGTGCTTAAGGAAATTGACAGACTGAAACCTCAGAAATCGCCTGGTCCCGATGAGGTATATGCCAGAGTATTAAAAGAATGCAGAGATGAGTTAAGTTACCCATTAACATTTCTTTTTAACAATTCATTAGAAACAGGTATAGTTCCAGAAGCTTGGAAGCTTGCAAATGTAGTTCCGATTTTCAAAAAAGGTGATAAATCAATAGCATCCAATTACCGTCCCATTAGTCCTCACTTCAATCATAGGAAAGCTACTAGAGTCAATTATTGCTAGGAAAATGAGAAATCACTTAGAAACATTTAACTTAATCAATTCTTCTCAGCATGGATTCACTCAGGGACGTTCTTGCCTTACTAATTTGCTTAGTTTTTTCTCAGAGGTATATGAAGCAGTAGATAATGACAAGGCATACGACATTATATATTTATATTTCAGTAAAGCTTTCGACAGAGTCCCTCATGAGAGATTGATGAGAAAGGTTGAGGCACATGGAATAGGTGGGGCGTTGTTGGGATGGATTAGGTCATGGCTAATTGGTAGGAAACAGAGAGTCGGCATAAATGGTACCAAGTCAGAGTGGGGAGCAGTCAAAAGTGGTGTCCCCCAGGGATCGGTATTAGGTCCCCTGTTGTTTCTTATATACATAAATGACCTAGATTTAGGTATAACTAGTAGGATAAGTAAATTCGCAGACGATACTAAAATGGGGAGATCAATTGATTCAGATAGCGATATAGAGTGCCTCCAAAGGGATCTAGATACCTTACACGAATGGTCAGTAAATTGGCAGATGAAGTTTAACATTGACAAATGCAAGGTATTAAAGATAGGGAAGATGCAAACAAATGTTAAATATAAACTAGCTAATTTAGAATTAGAAAATTCAGACTGCGAGAAAGATCTAGGTGTGTTTGTTAGCAATGATTTGAAGCCTAGAAAACAGTGTATAGGCGTTCGTAATAAGGCAAACAGGATTCTCGGGTTCATCTCTAGGAGTGTGAGTAACAGAACTGCTGATGTTATCTTAAAACTTTACTTGTCATTAGTGAGACCCCATATGGATTATGCTGTCCAATTTTGGTGTCCTTTATTACAGAATGGACATAGATTCATTGGAGAGAGTACAGCGTAGAATGACAAAAATGATCCATAATATTAGAAATCTTCCGTATGAAGAAAGGATGAAGAAATTAGGTTTACATTCGTTAGAGAGACGCAGAGTTAGAGGGGATATGATAGAGGTGTTCAAGTGGGTTAGTGGGATTAACAAAGGGGACATGACAAAGGTACTAAACCTCAGTGATAGCGAAAGAACTCGTACCAATGGTTTCAAATTAGATAAATTTCGTTTCAGAAAAGATATAGGCAAATATTGGTTTGGTAACAGAGTTGTAGATGGGTGGAATGGACTACCAAGTGCTATAGTGGGATCTAAAACTGTAGGGAGCTTTAAGATAAAATTG
This sequence comes from Paralithodes platypus, assembly GCA_032716605.1. Classification (NCBI taxonomy): domain Eukaryota; kingdom Metazoa; phylum Arthropoda; class Malacostraca; order Decapoda; family Lithodidae; genus Paralithodes; species Paralithodes platypus. The sequence continues at coordinate 645,203 of CM064526.1, forward strand.
GACAAGCATATGGACGAGAAGGGTTGGGTGTGAAGGGGGATCAGCCGGGTTGGGCCAATCAGCGCTCTGCAGACCCCCATAATCCTGCGTTAATCTCTAACCGTTTTGGTAAGATTATCCTCAGGGTATTAGAGTGTTGAGCCTATAATTGGGCTTTGTAATTGATTTGGGGTTGTGTGGGACAGGGATCTGCCTTGTTTAGGCCAATCGGCTTTCTGCAGACTCCCATTTTCTTATGTTCTTATGTTCTTATATATATATACTGTATATATATATATATATATATATATTTATATATATATATATATATGTTAGTAAAGCCAGGTAATACATTTTCTTTAATACATACGAGGTTGAAAGAAATGGCAATTTCTGCATTGGAAATTTTATTATTCAAAGTTTCCAGGTCTCTGATGAGTTTTCGCTGGGTGGCAGGAAGTAGATGAAGGAGATGAGCAAAATTCATGGTGGTACAGGGTTACATAAATGTAAATGATGATACAGGATATACGACGCGTTTCACTGGACAACCAGCATTATCAAGTAAGGAAGGAATGATATAAAAGGTAAACAGGAAGGGTATATATAGAGGGTGGAGGATCAGAGGAGGCGAAAAACAAGGGGCAAAAATCTACTATTGGTGGAAGGGGATTCTGGAAAAGAGAAAGGGGGGAACCGCTTCACACATGTGCACTGGATGCGGGATGGTGGTTGGTTGGTGGGGTCGAAGCTGATTGGCTGCGTGTCGAGGGGCGTGGCCTAAGTTGTGTGGCGCCTGCGGAAGACGGAGCTGAAGGAGGTAGCGCGGGGGGCTGCATCAAGGGCACCTGGGGGCGAGGGGGGGTGTTAGGTCCTGTAGGAAAGTGCCTTTTGGCAGAAGGAAGGATCTGAAGGTCCAGAGTTTGGTTGTTGATGTTGGGATGTAAGGCTTGGATATAAAAAGCTTCGAGTATAGGTAATCTCCTTGGGTCACTTTCTTTATCGAGTATGGTGGTGTGTTTCTCTAACTCGTTGCGTGTGAGGTGAGGGTGGTTAGAGGTGAGATAGTGGTCTTTGATGGCTCCAGCCTGAAGGTGAAGAGTTAGCCGACGTGAAAGACGAGTCTGCGTCATACCAATATAGGAATGAGGTCCACAGTCCTCATAATTACAGGTATGTTGGTAAATGACGTGATCGTCGGTCATCGGGCTCTTTATCTTGGTGGAGGCAGGTTTGTTGCGGAGAACGAGGTTGGAGGTCTTGGGGGATTTGTAGTAAATTATTAATTTGATTTTGTTTCCGGGTTGGTTGGGTGGACATGTTTGGAGATTATTTCTTTTAAGACGGCCTCGTCATTTTTGTGTTCAGAGGACATGTAATTGCGGTAGAAGATCTTAATTTCATTGGGGGGGTCAATGTTGGGAGGGCTTTGGGTGTACCATTTTTCAAGATGTCGGAGTTGGAGTATCCGTTATTTACTAAAACTTGGGATAGTCTTTCTAGTTCCTGGTGGGTGTCGGCCCAGGTAGAGCAGTGCGTGAGGGCTCTCCTAACATAGGCGGAGATGGAGGATAGAAGATAACGGCGGGGGCATTCACTATCGCCGTTGAGGCATTGTCCTGTGTTAGTTGGTTTAATGTAGACGGTGGTTTTGAACCCATGGTCGTTCAGAGCTACGAGGATGTCGAGGAAGGGGAGTTGTCCATTGTTAGATTTTTCAAAGGTGAAGTTAAGTCCGGAGGAGGTCATGAAGCGACGCTGGAGTTCCTGAAGTTCGTGGAGGTCCTTGATTTGCACGAAGATGTCATCCACGTATCTACAGTAGACGGCGGGTCGTTGGGCAGCTAGGAGCTCTTCCTCGATGGTACCCATGAAAAAGTTCGCCAAAAAGAACTCCTAGAGGGCTGCCCATCGCCACACCGTCTATCTGCTTGTACATGTTGCCCCGGGGGCAAAGGAAGGGGGCCTCCTTGGTACATAGCTCCAGTAGTGTTTTCAGGGCCTTCTCCGGGATGTCCAGTGTTGGTGTATCAGGGCAATGATAAATTCGACGTAGAATCATGTCAATGGTCCTATCCACTGGCACGTTGGTGAACAGGCTTTCTACGTCGAGAGAGGCGATTGTGTGGTTGTTTTTACGGGGGGCGTCTCGTAAAATGTTCAAGAAATCGTGGGCTGAGTTAAGGTTGAATTGGCTGGGCACGTAGGGGGTGAGGAGGTTGTTCAGGACCTTGGCGATCTGGTAGGTGGCAGTGGGGATCTGGGAGATGATGGGGCGGAGGGGGTTCCCAGGTTTGTGTGTTTTGATGGTTCCGTACGCATAACCAGGGGTGTATTCTCCGACGAGTTTTTTAAGGTGGATCCCTCCTTGTTTGGCGTTGATGGCGGTGATGGTGGTGTTGGCAGTGCGTTTGATTTCGTCGGTTGGGTTGCGGGTGATCTTTTTAAATTTGGTGTTGTCACTTAAGATGACGTCCATTTTTCTAAGATATTCCTCCTTGTCATGGATCACGAGGCAGGAAGCTTTATCCGCACGATGGATGATGATGTTGGGGTTGTCTCTTAATTGTTTGGCAGCTTGGAAGTGTAGTTTGTTGAGTATTTTGCTATGGTGAGTTCCTCTGGTTTTGGCGGCTTCAGCGAGGAGAGTAGGTTGTAGGGCGGGAGTAGTGGTGACCTTGCCATCCTTCTTGAGTCGTAGGATGTCGTCCAGGAGGATTTCCGTTTCTAGGCGTTTCCGGTGGGGGCCAGGTTTGGAGCTGTAGTGGCAGTTGAGGCCTTTGTTGAGGAGGTCTTCTTGGTCCAGGGTCAGAATGGTGTTAGTAAGGTTTATATATCCTTTTGTAGGTTTGGGAAGTTTTAAGTTTCGCCATAAAGACGGGCAAGCTTTTTATGGTTGTGTTTTCGGCTTGTCTTCTGTGTTGTTCAAGGAGTTGTTCGAGGGCTGTGTTGATTTCGGCTTTGAGGTGGTCTGGAGGGGTTTCGTCTTCCCAAATCCGTAGAAGAGTATCTCGTTCTTTACGAAGGTTGTTGGCGAGCTCTCGTTTTTCAATTATTTGGTCCTTCACCAGTTCTTCACGAAACTGGAGGGTGCTGGTGCGATGTCTGGCATTCTCGTGAAGTTTATGTTAGTAAAGCCAGGTAATACATTTTCTTTAATACATACGAGGTTGAAAGAAATGGCAATTTCTGCGTTGGAAATTTTATTATTCAAAGTTTCCAGGTCTCTGATGAGTTTTCGCTGGGTGGCAGGAAGTAGATGAAGGAGATGAGCAAACTCATGGTGGTACAGGGTTACATAAATGTAAATGATGATACAGGATATACGACGCGTTTCACTGGAATCCAGCATTATCAAGTAAGGAAGGAATGATATAAAAGGTAAACAGGAAGGGTATATATAGAGGGTGGAGGATCAGAGGAGGCGATAAACATAGGGCAAAAATCTACTATTGGTGGAAGTCTGGAAAGAGAAAGGGGGGAAACCGCTTCACGCATGCGCACTGGATGCGGGATGGTGGTTGGTTGGTGGGGTCGAAGCTGATTGGCTACGTGTCGAGGGGCGTGGCCTAAGTTGTGTGGGGCCTGGGGAAGAGGGAGCTGAGGGAGGTAGCGGGGGGGGCGCCATCAAGGGCAGCGGGGGGCGAGGGGGGGTGTTAGGTCCTGTAGTAATTATGAGGACTGTGGACCTCATTCTATATTGGTATGACGCAGACTCGTCTTTCAAGTCGGCTAACTCTTCACCTTCAGGCTGGAGCCATCAAGACCACTATAACCTCTAACCACCCTCACCTCACACGCAACGAGTTAGAGAAACACACCACCATACTCGATAAAGAAAGTGACCCAAGGAGATTACCTATACTGAGCTTATATATCCAAGCCTTACATCCCAACATCAACAACCAAACTCTGGACCTTCAGATCCTTCCTTCTGCCAAAAGGCACTTTCCTACAGGACCTAACACCCCCCCTCGCCCCCCGGTGCCCTTGATGCAGCCCCCCGCGCTACCTCCTTCAGCTCCGTCTTCCGCAGGCGCCACCCGCAACCCAACCGACGAAATCAAACGCACTGCCAACACCACCATCACCGCCATCAACGCCAAACAAGGAGGGATCCACCTTAAAAAACTCGTCGGAGAATACACCCCTGGTTATGCGTACGGAACCATCAAAACACACAAACCTGGGAACCCCCTCCGCCCCATCATCTCCCAGATCCCCACTGCCACCTACCAGATCGCCAAGGCCCTGAACAACCTCCTCACCCCCTACGTGCCCAGCCAATTCAACCTTAACTCAGCCGACGATTTCTTGGAAATTTTACGAGACGCCCCCCGTAACAACAACCACACAATCGCCTCTCTCGACGTAGAAAGCCTGTTCACCAAACGTGCCAGTGTATAGTACCTTTGACATGATTCCACGTCGAATTTATCAGTGCCCTGATACACCTACACTGGACATCCCGGAGAAGGCCCTGAAAACACTACTGGAGCTATGTACCAAGGAGGCCCCCTTCCTTTGCCCCGGGGCAACATGTACAAGCAGATAGACGGTGTGGCGATGGGCAGCCCTCTAGGAGTTCTTTTTGCGAACTTTTTCATGGGTACCATCGAGGAAGAGCTCCTAGCTGCCCAACGAACCGCCGTCTACTGTAGATACGTGGATGACATCTTCGTGCAAATCAAGGACCTCCACGAACTTCAGGAACTCCAGCGTCGCTTCATGACCTCCTCCGGACTTAACTTCACCTTTGAAAAATCTTAACAATGGACAACTCCCCTTCCTCGACATCCTCGTAGCTCTGAACGACCATGGGTTCAAAACAACCGTCTACATTAAACCAACTAACACAGGACAATGCCTCAACGGCGATAGTGAATGCCCACGCCGTTATCTTCTATCCTCCATCTCCGCCTATGTTAGGAGAGCCCTCACGCACTGCTCTACCTGGGCCGACACCCACCAGGAACTAGAAAGACTATCCCAAGTTTTAGTAAATAACGGATACTCCAACTCCGACATCTTGGAAAAATGGTACAACCCAAAGCCCTCCCAACATTGACCCCCCCAATGAAATTAAGATCTTCTACCGCAATTACATGTCCTCTGAACACAAAAATGACGAGGACGTCTTAAAAGAAATAATCTCAAAAACATGTCCACCCAACCAACCCGGAAAACAAAATCAAATTAATAATTTACTACAAATCCCCAAAAAACCTCCAACCTCGTTCTCCGCAACAAACCTGCCTCCATCAAGATAAAGAGCCCGATGACCGACGATCACGTCATTTACCAACATACCTGTAATTATGAGGACTGTGGACCTCATTCCTATATTGGTATGACGCAGACTCGTCTTTCACGTCGGCTAACTCTTCACCTTCAGGCTGGAGCCATCAAAGACCACTATCTCACCTCTAACCACCCTCACCTCACACGCAACGAGTTAGAGAAACACACCACCATACTCGATAAAGAAAGTGACCCAAGGAGATTACCTATACTCGAAGCTTTATATATCCAAGCCTTACATCCCAACATCAACAACCAAACTCTGGACCTTCAGACACTTCCTTCTGCCAAAAGGCACTTTCCTACAGTACCTAACACCCCCCCTCGCCCCCCGGTGCCCTTGATGCAGCCCCCCGCGCTACCTCCTTCAGCTCCGTCTTCCGCAGGCACCACACAACTTAGGCCACGCCCCTCGACACGCAGCCAATCAGCTTCGACCCCACCAACCAACCACCATCCCGCATCCAGTGCGCATGCGTGAAGCGGTTCCCCCTTTCTCTTTCCAAGAATCCCCTTCCACCAATAGCAGATTTTTGCCCCTTGTTTTACGCCTCCTCTGATCCTCCACCCTCTATATATACCCTTCCTGTTTACCTTTTATATCATTCCTTCCTTACTTGATAATGCTGGTTGTCCAGTGAAACGCGTCGTATATCCTGTATCATCATTTACATTTATGTAACCCTGTACCACCATGAATTTTGCTCATCTCCTTCATCTACTTCCTGCCACCCAGCGAAAACTCATCAGAGACCTGGAAACTTTGAATAATAAAATTTCCAATGCAGAAATTGCCATTTCTTTCAACCTCGTATGTATTAACCCTTAAAAAGCGGCTCACCACATAAGTCGTATTTAATAAAGCTGGACTATGTGGCGGCGCTCGACATAGGTCGAGTGGCAATTTCAGCACGTAATGTTGCTGAGAGAGAGAGAAAAGTGGTGGGCAGGAGACTGCGAGCGTATGACTGCTCCAGACCACCGCGGCGAACATACTGACACGAATCTCAGCTCCCTCCTCTCTCACTCGCTATATACGGAATTGTATCGGGAAAGTGGCTAATTACCTGGTTTTTGCACTCGCGTTGCACGGTTATTGCAGGAAAACTAGCCATCATAAAAGGATCGTTATGGTGTCATTCGAAAGCTCTGTTTATGCCCTTTATGTGACGCACCCCAGTGCTGGGCAACGCAACCTGATTGTACTCCTTGGTACTCCACTGTACCGCCCGTGATCTGGCTACCGTCAGCCGCTATGTATATTGAGTGTGACAACTTATAACTATGTTCTTTGTATCTCTGCAAAGGTCTCGTCATGTGCTAACCAGTGGTGGGTTTTGTTTTAAGCCATGTCGAGACCTTCCATTTAATATGTAGTATCAATAGAGAAGTTGATAGATAGGATAATGGGAATTCAGAGAGAGAGAGTGAGTTGGGCTTCAGAGCAAGAGGGTAGCAACACGCCGCGCTGCCGGCCGGGTGGTTGCCAGACGTATGGACTGGTTGGCAGCCTTGCCCTTATAGCTAGGCGCGATAGGGTTGGTAGTCCTTGGTTCCCTGCCTGGGCTGGGCCCATGTTGTCGTACAGCACACTGCCTGGAGGTTGGCTGTGTGTTCCTGGACTAGGTTGCCTAGAACCTTTGAGATTCTAACATCCCTTGCTCTCTCTCCCCACTTCTCACGGTTGCACTCTTTCTCTCTGACGACATTACTCTCATTTCATTCTTCTCTCTATTTAAATGCATAACCTTCCCTTGAGGTCCTAAAGGAGTTTCAGCACTCACCTCTCGTATTACTCTTAGGACAAGCATATATTTACATGTATTAGATTTAAGGGGTTAATGTGAACAGCGATCTTCTTGATGAGGATAGTTGGTGAACGTTCTACATGTTCACGAGTTATATGCCCTGCTCATCATCCCATTTGTGACTAGACTGGTGCCATGTGTAAGAGCCCGACCATGCCCAGGAGTTGTCTGTAGAGGGACGAGGACTTAGCCTTGATTTGCATACCGAGCCAGGAGCGAGTGTAGCACCCGAGACTACAGCTCGCTCGTAGTGCCGGTATAGTAGAGTAACGTAATTTATCTGTCCTTGTGTTCTCTACAGTCTTCTCCTGGGTTCTCGCTTTCGGTGCTGGGACTCGTTGTTCCTTTGACTTGGCCTGCTAGCTAGAAAACACATGGGGATGATGAGTGGGATATATCTTTATTTTACTATGCATTGCAGCTCTCTTTAAGTATATATCTATAACACTTTACAATACACATTACTCACACACAAGACAACACTATTAATACTTTCATGTATCAATTAACTGCACTGTCGTTTTGCTGCTGTGTCCGGAGTTCTGTTGCGTAGGGCGCATACGGACTCGGAGGGGAGACAGAGTGAGAGAAGCGAAGTAGCCTATGCGGTAGTAGGCTACCGGCGCAGTACTGTTGCCTGCAACCTTTCAGTTATTCCAAGTATAGATTCATTATTATAATAAGTGACTACTGTTTATGTTCCTCCCATGTGTATTATTAGGTATCTACTGGATCATGAACATCTTGTATGCTACATGCTAGTGCATGTTAGTAGGGGACAGTTAGTGTAGTGCACGCGCTTTCAAATAGGCGTGTACATTTGTCATTTAGCATTTCACTGTCATACCTTTAGCCTGCTTCTATTCTACATTATTAGAGGCTTAATATTAACGTAGTTTCTTGAGTATTGCATTTCTTTAGTAATAACGTAACCTATAAATGTCTGAGGGAGTTTAGCCTCATAGCCTACCCCTGTTGTACACTTTCGCCGAGTTAAGGTACATCGTTACCGTAGACGATAACTCTGTAGGGCGTTGGTGCTTTTGTTGTCTGGAGCATATAGTATTTGGGACTGGAATCGAGCGTGTCGTTGTCACTTAAGCCATTTCTGTCCTACGATCAAGAATCCCGAATATGTATTGCCGATCCAGCCGTAACAAAATGGCGACCTTGCACAGATTCAGTAGTATCCTATCACATGTTTTTTGGAGAACTATTCTATGCTACCTAGTAGAGCTGGCTAGAATTTTCTTGCATATTGGAGGAATTTTTATTGTGTCATTATTGTTATGGTGGACTTGCAGATTGTTTCGTTAGGTGTCTAGAGTAGAGTCATTCAAGCATCTTTAACATTTTGTGAGTCGAGACTGCAATTAGTAATAAGCACTTTTTTTTGTTTATGAACAGCAATTGTATAACCAGCACTATGTCTAATGACTCATCATTTACGGGGGAGGATAACACGGTACAGCCTAGTGACCAGCAAGTACAGCAGATATTTAGGGAGGGGAGTGTTATAAGTGGAGAGAGGGATGCCCGGGCATTTTTGCAGACACCTTTGACCGAACAGCGCCTGCAGGCTATTGATTGTTACGGTCTTCGCTGTTTAGCCACGGTTTTGGGGCGGGACTGTCCTGACAGTTGGCCCAAGAAGAATTTGGTGGCATGTTTGTTGGGTGATGGCGATGGGGCGGTGGGTGGAGTGGGGTCTTGGGGGGTTCCCTCCAAGCCTCCATTCCACTCTACCCCTGAGCTGGGCCCTCAGCCAGCGAGTCTTAGCACGATGCAGCAGGAGGGTTCTCAATGGCAAGCTGGCTTACCCGTAAACACGTCTCGGTGTGGATCCCCCATTTTGTGCTCTCCCCCCCCAGGCCTGTCTCCTGAGATGTTATTTCAGCTAGAACTAGCTAAGCTTTAAGCTGAAGGAGACTCAGATACAACAGGCTAGTATAGAACGCATAGAGGTTGCTAGAATCCAAGCCAATCAGGATGCAACCAGGTACCAGGCTGAAATGGATGTCGAGAAGTCTAGAGTAGAGACCACGGGGGGTCATCTCGGTGGTGGGCACCGGGTTACAGACTCACTTTCGCATTTAATTAAGTTAGTACCCGCATTTGATGAGACAGCAGTGACTGAGTTTTTTGCTCGTTTCGAAAAGAAGTGTCGTGAGTATGACTGGCCGGAGGTTAAATGGGCAGCATTAGTTTCATCACGTCTAGTGGGTAAGGGGTTGAAAGCCTACGATGCACTGTCACTGGACGAGAGTGTCGTGTATGGACTGGTGAAGGAGGCTGTGCTCCGGGCCTACGAACTGCAACCCGAAACTTATAGATTGAAGTTCCGTGGCGTGAATAAGAAGAGCGACCGTCAGTTTTATGGAGCACGCACGGGACTTAACAGATGCATGTAATAACTGGTTTCGGTCCGAGCACGCAGAGTCGGCTGAGGAAATTAAGCAACTTTTCTATCTGGAACAGTTTTACAAATGTACTGGAAACCGATCTAACG
>CM064526.1:654899-677399 GCA_032716605.1 Paralithodes platypus
CTAATGATAGAGTAAAATCTCACAAAATGACGAAGAAACGGCTGATGAAAATTGTAGAGCTACGACGCAAAGCCCAAAAGTTAATTAAGCAAAGTAAAAAGGAACTTAGGAGTTACATGATTGCGAATAAAAGTAAACCAAACCCGGAAAGAATGCTATAGTTATATCAGAAAAGAAAAAAGTAGTTACTTCAACTGTTGGACCGTTAGTCGATATGAAAATGGAGACTACACCAAAGACGAAGTAAAAAATGGGTAATGCCATCAATACCTTATTGGCATCAGTTTTTACAACAGAAGCCCCCCCCCCTCAGTGATATCCCTAACACCAATCGCCGATTCAGATTGATAATTCAGATGTTTCTAAGCCAATATCACCGTTACAGAGAGAGAAGTAGTGAATTGTGTAGATTAAACTCAAGGTAAATAAAATGCCTGGGACTGATACAATCTCGCCTATGAGTTCGAAAGGAAGCTAAGGATGAGCTCTCCAAACCACTGACATTACTATTCAATAAATCTTTGCAGTCTGGAAAACTATGACCGATCAGTGGAAAACTAGCCAACGTAAACACCGATATTCAAAAAAAGGCTTAGCCAAATCCCTACCCAGTAACTATCGTCCAAATTAGCTTAACCTCAGTTGTATGTAAAATGCTAGAAACGGTCCTCCGAGGGACAGACTCGTAAATCAATTAGAGGGAAAATAAACATACTTAAAGATACCCAACATGGGCTTTCGCAAAAAACGTTCCTGTTTACCAAACCTCTTAGACTTCTTCCACGATATCCTCAACCTCTACGATGCGAGGTAAAGCTGTAGATATTATATACCTTGATTTTCAAAAGGCCTTTGACAAAGTTCCCGACAAACGTTTACTGATAAAAACTAAAAGCGCTGGGACAACAAGACAGAGTGTAGAAATGAATAGGAGATTGGCTCAGCGGACAGAAAGCAAAAGAGTAGTCATAAAACGGTTTAAGGCATCAAAATGGGGACCCAATGTAAGTAGCGGGGGGTTACACCAGGGATCGGTACTAGGACCAATTATCTTTTCTAATTTACCATCAACGGACATAGATGAGGGTCAACACCTGTAAAATCTCAAAAATTGGCTGACGATACAAAAATTGGCAAATAGCGTACTTCCCAAAAGAACAAGTTGACGAATATGCAACACAATCTAGATAAATTGGTCATGTTGGGCCAAAAATTTGGCAATGGAGTTTCAATGCGGAGAATGTAAAAGTAATAAATATCGGATACCTAAATGAGGAAAGCAAAACTATTCGATGAATGGCACTCAGCTTTAAGAATGTACACAGAGAAACCGATCTGGGGAGTAACAATATCGAGTAACCTAAAACCGAGTCAACAATGTTCAGAAGTTGTTAAGAAGGCAAACAAAATAATTGGCTTTATAGGCAGGTCATTCAAGCATAAATCCAAAGAAGTTAGTCCTAACCCTTTACAATTCCTTCGTCCGCCCTCTTCTGGCATACTGCGTTCAATCCTTGGTGCCCTTAGTACTATAAAACACCGATCTCTTATTAAACAAGCTAGAACGAGTTCAACGTAGAGTTACCAAAATTGATACCTAGACTAAAGAACAGAAAACATACGAAGAGCGAAGTAGAGAATTAAATCTATTTCCTTTAACCCAGCGCCGATTAAGAGGTGACTTAATTCAAGTGTTCAAAATCATTGCAAAGGCATCGACAATAGGAAATACTGTAGTAAGTACTTCACTATCGAACCAAATCTAATTACACGCGGCGGACCGGAGGAAACGGTTGCAAAATTATTGGTAAATCTTTTAACTCACACGAATCTAGCGAATTTCTCTCTTCCAAACGACCGTTGTCAACTTGTGGAAATGGGCTTCCCTCGAACACGTTATAGGGACTGCATCACCGTGATTCATTTAAAACCTCCGCCCCTAGACACCCAATAATCTAGCATTAAAAACCCCGCGACTGACTGCGTTTGTAAATGAAATAACTTTTTTATATAACACCTTCAGTTTTACAACACATCTGTCCCTACTAAAGCTCCTAATCCTGCCACGGACATTAGTTCCAGGGCAGTAATTACCCTTTTCCAATGTTCCCATTACCCACTCTAAACCACTCTGTTTTGGGACACTTGATCCTCAGTGTTTTGGAGGACAAGCGAACCTAGAAGGGTCACTAGATATGTTGTTGCTTGATTTCCTTTGTTACTCCTTCCTTTGTACCTCTGGAGAAAAAACTAAGCACAAATTTGTAATGGCAAGGAACCCGTCCCTGATGTGAATCCATGCTGAGAAGAATTTATTAAATTAATGGTTTCTAAGTGGTTTCTAATTTTACTAGTAATAATTGACTCTAGTACCTTTCCTATGATTGATGTGAGGACTAATGGGACGGCAATGGATGCTATTGTTTTATCACCTTTTTGAAGATCAGAAACTACATTTTGCAATCTTTTCCAGGCTTCTGGAAACTAAACCGGTGTCTAATGACCTTGTTAAATAGGAAATGTTAATGGGTAACTTAAATCATCTCTGCATTCTTTTAATTACTCCAATGTTGGTGTTCTCTATATTCAGGCATTGTGCATATTATGATATGTCACAGTTGGGAGAACTAAAAAACGAAGCGTTCATTCGGCAGATGGGTTTATGGATAGTGGACGGGTACCTGGCAACAGACCCCGTGTTAGATATTACTAAAACCAGTCAGTGTGTTAGTGGGGTAAACAAAGACCAAACAATATTCTACTTGAATGAACTAGAAGTTGTGTGTTGTTGTTGTTGTTGTTCCCCAGGACTGTTACTGGCCCACGAACAGCCCCAATCGAGTCTCGAGCAAGGCCAAGGCCATAACCCCCACATGAGCGCCCCCACAAAAATCCTCCCTGCTTACCACTAAACAAAGCCTCTGGTGTGACCAGTAAGCCCCCACTCCCAAGGCAGGGAGTGAGGAAGATGCGGGGAAACGCTCCGGGGAAACCAAAGCCCCACCCAAGGGCCCTGTGCCCCTCAGCAATTATGAAGGGAAAGTTAAGGGGTAAGGGAAAAATGTGACACTTTGGCTCCCAATCTGCCAACTTCTAGGTTGGCAGTAGGGAGGGTCAAACCACAGAAAAGACGCCGCCACTTGAGATCTAGAAGATATATAAGTAAAAGTGAACAGTCAGAGGTAAGTAAAGCTATGGGGGTTATGGCAAGAGATCGCTCAGTTCTTCACTCGGAAATGAGACAAGCCCATCACCCACATGACTAGAACCAATAATCTCCAGCATCAGCTAGGATAAGGCACCTTAGAAAGCCTGCCTTTGGCGGGGGGAATAGCTCCCCTATTTCAACTCCCTTTCGGGGTTTTGGGCACCCCCGCCCCCAGAGTTGTTGCCTGCCTTATGTAAGGAGGAAAGATTTGATTGGTTGGCAAGTTGTCATTTTTTTTTTGTGAAAAAGTGTTTATAGCTCTTAATTTTGTAAACATTTAACACTACCAAATGTGCCTTCTTATTACAATAATACATTGTGCAGATTTTATCGTGTGCATACAGTGATACGGATTACAAATATTATTTAAACACCTATGAATAAACTTTATGTAATTAAAGGACAGAAGCTATGTTGGTAGCACGGCTTCTACAGGGTGATGGGGAAGATCATAGCCAACTGCATGGAAATGGTAAATATACAATTTCAGGACATTTGCATTATATTGGTTTTATAATATTTATTATTTAAGAGTTACAGTTAATAAAATGAAAAATTATTCTGATTAATGTAAAAAGTAGATCTGTGTGTTAAATGTACAACATGACAACCTTTTGGAGACTTCATAAAGGAGTCGGTTTGTGCAACTGTATTCTGAATGCGTCCGAAACAACACTGAAATTAAGCCCCCTCCCCCCCCTCACTTCTCTCTCTCTCTCTCTCTCTCTCTCTCTCTCTCTCTCTCTCTCTCTCTCTCTCTCTCTCTCTCTCTCTCTCCTGTCTCTCTCTCTCTCTCTCTCTCTGACATTATAAAACACAAATATGAATGTAACCAGACGACGATGCTGTTGTTTACAGTGCGAATAATCGGCTCTTTTGAGCAGTATGTATCGCACTTACTAGTGGTATTTGTCCCCATCACCAGGATGGGGGGCCGATAGCTCAAATAAAACTCCCCCTGCCCCTCGGGGCAAAATCAAATCTCTCTCTCTCTCTCTCTCACATACACATACACACACACACACACACAAACAAACAACGGACACCCAGGCCTAGGACATCTGGGTACAGGAGTGTTTTTTAATTCTCATATCAAACAGGTTCCACCTCAAGTTTGATACCAAGAATATACAGTAGAGACCACATACTTGCATTAATAACCTGTCGGCTTACTAAGCCGTTTTTTATAATCTGTCTGCACACAGATTTCTTAATATTTGCTTGCGAGAAGAATTATATGACACACCTGTACCCAAATGCCCTCAGCCTAAATTAAAACAAATATGCTTTAAGGGATGCTTAGGTTTTGAAGGGTGGTGGTGCAGCAAATATAAACCAAACCTAGGGCAAACACTCCCATTGGTCCAGGTTTTGAAGGGTGGTGGTGCAGCAAATATAAACCAAACCTAGGGCAAACACTCCCATTGGTCCAGGTTTTGAAGGGTGGTGGTGCAGCAAATATAAACCAAACCTAGGGCAAACACTCCCATTGGTCCAGGTTTTGAAGGGTGGTGGTGCAGCAAATATAAACCAAACCTAGGGCAAACACTCCCATTGGTCCAGGTTTTGAAGGGTGGTGGTGCAGCAAATATAAACCAAACCTAGGGCAAACAATCCCATTGGTCCAGGTTTTGAAGGGTGGTGGTGCAGCAAATATAAACCAAACCTAGGGCAAACACTCCCATTGGTCCAGGTTTTGAAGGGTGGTGGTGCAGCAAATATAAACCAAACCTAGGGCAAACACTCCCATTGGTCCAGGTTTTGAAGGGTGGTGGTGCAGCAAATATAAACCAAACCTAGGGCAAACACTCCCATTGGTCCAGGTTTTGAAGGGTGGTGGTGCAGCAAATATAAACCAAACCTAGGGAAAACACTCCCGTTGGTCCAGGTTCGATCCCAAACATCAATAGAACACATAGTTCCTTTATCAACCTGTCGGTTTATATACACTTCGGCCCAAGTTAAATCGCAGGCATATACTGTAGAGAACACATAGGCCTAATGTTACTTTCTTAACCTGTCGGCTTTCCAAGCCATTGATCACATCTTATCCTTGCACTAAGTCATCACAAATGTATTAATAATGTTTAATAATCCATGAGCTTCGAATAATAATAACTTAATATAGTCACCTGAAACCATTGATGTATTAGAAATCGTCATTTGCCAGGAAATTACCTAGAACACAATACAATACTTAAATAACAAAGTCGGCTTGTGTTCTATGATCAAAATAAAAACGGATATTTACAGGTTTTAAAGCAGTCTATTAAAGCCAGACGGGTTCGTTTTTTGTATGTAATTTCGTCAGAATTCCATTTACATATTACCAAATAAGCCCCATGACCGAAAGACAACTTGTTAGATATCATATTTCTGTAAAGTAGCTAGCCTATGTTTCTTCCGAATCGGGCAATGAAGGGTTCACCACGTTTCAACATCATAATACACACATTAGTTTCACAGTCGCTATACTGTATAATATATGTTACTTATCCAGCATAGTATGTGTGCCACAGGTGTAACGTGCGTCATTTGTACGCGGGAGGGCCTGGGATTAGGCCTCTCCGTATACAAAGTATATCTCAACATCCATGGCCTACCAACCCCAGTCTGCAATGGCGGACATCAGCGGTGTCTGAGACCTATTTTGTATGTAAATGTTAGGACCTGATCATCATGACCGATCTCATCACACTGGTCACAGACTACTTCCACAACCCACAGCCACTCCAACAATACATTGAATACCACAGAAGCTAGTGATTATGTTACATAATAGCAACAGCGGAGAACCCACTATATTATATCTTTCATCTCCAACTTTTCTTCATATCTTCTAATTCTTCAGTTCTAGATTTCTAGTATCCCCTTACCCTCACCAATCGTTCACATTCCCACCCCACCCCTAACTATTTAATATCTATAAAGGACGTGAAGCTAATTATGACATATTTTATAGATAAAACTATGGCTTATTGTCTCTATATTAAGGTTAATATAAAGTCAATTATATTCTACTGATTTTACAGAATTTAAAGAAACTGGCACCTGTTATCTAATTTCATACCATATTCCTCTCTATTGATGGTAATATAAAGTCGACATTCCTGTTTCCCCTGGCAAACTACTCACTTCCATCCCCCCCACCCCAACCCCCTCCTCCCCCCACTGCATATTTAGAGACGATTTTAGCCTCTATTGCTCTATGACACTAGGTTGAGATCTGAATGTTTCTTTATAAAGACCCCTTTAACGTCAGCTCCTCCACTGCAGCAAAATGCACAAACATAGCTCCTCAGGGCTGCCAATAAGAACATAAGAACATAAGAACATAAGAAAATGGGAGTCTGCAGAAAGCCGATTGGCCTAAGCAAGGCAGATCCCTGTCCCACACAACCCCAATTACAAAGCCCAATTATAGGCTCAACACTCTAATACCCTGAGGATCATCTTACCAAACCGGTTAGAGATTAACGCAGGATTACGGGGGTCTGCAGAGCGCTGATTGGCCCAACCCGGCTGATCCCCCTTCACACCCCACCCTTCTCATACATATGCTTATCCAATTTTTTCTTAAAGCTCCCTATCGTTCTTGATCCCACTATATCACTTGGTAGCCTATTCCACCCATCTACAACTGGTTACCAAACCAATATTTGCCTATATCTTTTCTGAAACGAAATTTATCTAATTTGAAACCATTGGTACGAGTTCTTTCGCTATCACTGAGCTTTAGTACATTTGTCATGTCCCTTTTGTTAATCCCACTAACCCACTTGAACACCTCTATCATATCCCCTCTAACTCTGCGTCTCTCTAACGAATGTAAACCTAATTTCTTCAACCTTTCTTCATACGGAAAATTTCTAATATTATGGATCATTTTTGTCATTCTACGCTGAATTCTCTCCAATGAATCTATGTCCATTCTGTAATAAGGACACCAAAATTGGACAGCATAATCCATATGGGGTCTCACTAATGACTAAGTAAAGTTTTAAGATAACATCAGCAGTTCTGTTACTCACACTCCTAGAGATGAACCCGAGAATCCTGTTTGCCTTATTCCGAACGCTTATACACTGTTTTCTAGGCTTCAAATCATTGCTAACAAACACACCTAGATCTTTCTCGCAGTCTGAATTTTCTAATTCTAAATTAGCTAGTTTATATTTAACATTTGTTTGCATCTTCCCTATCTTTAATAGCTTGCATTTGTCAATGTTAAACTTCATCTGCCAATTACTGACCATTCATGTAAGGTATCTAGATCCCTTTGGAGGCACTCTATATCGCTATCTGAATCAATTGATCTCCCATTTTAGTATCGTCTGCGAATTTACTTATCCTACTAGTTATACCTAAATCTAGGTCATTTATGTATATAAGAAACAACAGGGGACCTAATACCGATCCCTGGGGGACACCACTTTTGACTGCTCCCCACTCTGACTTGGTACCATTTATGCTGACTCTCTGTTTCCTACCAATTAGCCATGACCTAATCCATCCCAACAACGACCCTCCTATTCCATGTGCCTCAACCTTTCTCATCAATCTCTCATGAAAGACTCTGTCGAAAGCTTTACTGAAATCTAAATATATAATATCATATGACTTGTCACTATCTACTGCTTCATATACCTCTGAGAAAAAGCTAAGCAAATTAGTAAGGCAAGAACGTCCCTGAGTGAATCCATGCTGAGAAGAATTTATTAAGTTAAATTTTACTAAGTGGCTTCTAATTTTCCTAGCAATAATGGACCTATAGCAACTTTCCTTTGATTGATGTGAGACTAATGGGACGGTAATTGGATGCTATCGATTTATCACCTTTTTTGAAGATCGGAACGACATTTGCAAGCTTCCAAGCTTCTGGAAACTAAACCTGTTTCTAATGACTTTTAAATATAAATGCTAATGGGCTACTTAACTCATCTCTGCATTCTTTTAATACTCTAGCATATACCTCGTCAGGACCAGGCGATTTTTGAGGTTTCAGTCTGTCAATTTCCTTAAGCACATCATTTCTACTTATACTAACTGTACTTAACATATTTTCTATACTATCACTATATACCATATTGACTTCTGGAATCTGTGCCAAATTTGCATTAGTGAAAACGGAAAGAAACTGACTATTTAATTATACTGCACATTTCTAAATAATTTTCTGTTATTTCTCCTATTGAAGTTTTTAGGGGGCCTATTACATCTCTAACTTTAGATTTATATAGTTGGTAAAAAGCTTTAGGGTTATTTTTTGAGTCGCTGGCTATCCTTATTTCATAATTTATTTTTGCTTTCCTGATTTCCTTTTTGACCTGTCTTGATAGAGTCTGATAGTATATATGTAAATGATTTTCACCTTTCTTTATTTTTCTATATATTCCTTTCTTTTTTTCCTATAAGATCTATTAGCTTATTAGTCATCCATTTTGGTTGGTTCTGCGTCGATTCTAAATCTTCTTTTAGGGATATATTTATTTTGAGCATTGTGGAGTGAAGCAATAAACTGGTTATATGTAGGTGGCAAGTTTAACTCTGGCATATCCTGACTTAATTGCTTAACAATAGGGTCCACCCTTAAGTCTCTTCTTAGCCCACCATAATCGGGTTTTCATGAATCTGGGATAAGTGTCGTATTCTCTTTAGGATTACCTGTGCATTGTATATTAAATAAATAGATTTATGATCGCTATTTCCTAGGTGGTCACCAATCTCGACATTATTTATCATATGTTCATGTTACTGAAAACTAAATCAAGAATATTAATACCTCTAGTCGGCGTATCTATGAATTGAAATAAAAAACTATCTTGTACTACCTCAATAAACTCTATTGAATCGGAGTCGCCTAATTGGTGCTGCCAATCAATGTTCGGAAAATTAAAATCCCCCATAATGCACACATTGCTAAACCTTGATGCTATTTTAATTTCCTCCCATAACGATTTTCCGCCATTTATACTCATATTAGGCGGTCTATATATAACTCCAATAACTATGGTCTCACTACCTTCGTTAAACTCTACCCAAACACTTTCATTATCATTATTTAGTCTAATACCTGATTTAATACAGCTTTTTAATGTACTCCTGACAAACACTGCTATACCCCCGCCCCTCCTACTTGTTCGGTCATATTTAAACAAACTATATCCTGGAATATCAAATTCTGCTAAAAAATGCCTAGATTCTGTATTTATCCACGTTTCAGTTAGCGCTATTATGTCTATATTTTCTGTGCTAACGAGTGCTCCAAGTTCGTCTAAGTTCGTCTAAGTTCGAGTGCTCTAAGTTCGTAAGATTCCGGTAACAATAATGGCCTTAACTATTCCGTTATAATACCAATACAATGATTTATGATTAACTTGCCTTAAACATAAGGGCTAATAATAAATATTAGGACACTTGGAAATAATAAAAAATAAAAAACTATACAATAAATTCATTTATGTTGGTATGCCTGGAAATCCAAGCAAACTGGATACTTAGCCTTCTTCAGAGAGAAAGAGAGAGAGAGAGTTCACAAATAGTTAAGCACTGCATTATAATATTGTGATGCATGCTGTATCCATATTAAAATTATGTATTGTATTGCCAAATCAATAAATAGGCCTATACTGTCCAGTTGTCATTTACCT
Source organism: Paralithodes platypus (assembly GCA_032716605.1). Lineage (NCBI taxonomy): Eukaryota > Metazoa > Arthropoda > Malacostraca > Decapoda > Lithodidae > Paralithodes > Paralithodes platypus. The sequence goes on from CM064526.1 coordinate 664,758, forward strand.
TAACATAGACATTTGACCTTTTTCCATACATCACTTATACGAAGTTGAGATACCGAGCTGACACTGACTTGTTAATATTGTAGGTATACTCTATGGAAGGTTGTATGCCACCTTTTGAGGAAAGCTATTAAAGGTATATTACCATAAGAGGCTCACACTAAGTGTCTAAGGTGTTAGTAGCTCATTACCATCTCCAGCTCAGGATGATATGGAACGGTTCATAAAAATGGGAATGGCAAGTGGGTAGAGTAAAATATGTTTCCCGACAAAGGTCTTCACACTAGGGTGACTAGGCGGACATATTGTTCAACACATGTGGGTGAAATATCAAAAGAAGGTGGTAAAGTGGTTTATTGAGGCCATAAAAAGGCATTGTTGTTAAATTAGTTAACCTCTCAAAGCATATTTGTGTAATCACATCGGTCAAGCTGATAAGGTGCAAGCATTAATTCCACATTATACGTCACCTCTGATGTCCACCATTGCAGACAGGAGTTAGGAGGCCATGGATGTGACCATAATCCTTTTACACAGCAGGGATCGATCCCGGGTCCTCCCACGTGCGAATCAGGCACGCTACCACTACGACACGCAAGCTTATATGTTGAGTAAGTAACATATATATCGAGAAATTGTGTGTAAGGTATAATTATGATGCTGTCACTTGGTGAACCATCCTGGTTGATCGGAAATAAAAATACAGAGACTTTGCAGCATATTTTTTCTAGATTCCAACTTACTCCTTTGGCATAGGCTGAGGGCCTTAACATTCACCGCTTACAAGATGAACCGTGAAGCCCGTGAGTGAGGTCTTGTTCCAGTCTAGGGAGTGAGACATGTGAAGCATGTAGAGTACAACGAGCACTGCCATCTTGCCTTCACATGAGGCACGGTGCTCACTCATGGCCCGAAACGACCCCATCTCTGAAGCCACCTCGTTCCCGTGCTTCACTGTCTCATCCCCTACACTCGGACTCTCACACTTACACACACACAACGCCACCTGTTGTGCTATTTAATCAGGGAACAATGAGGGTATTTTATTGACGTTTCGGTGGGCTTGTGGTAATGCACTGATACCAGGTACAGCACAAATTCCATCCCAATAATATCTTCCCATTGATACATCGGGATTTGAACCCGGGACCTTTGGATTACCAGGCCAGTGGCAAGACCACTCCACCACACCTCATGTTTGCTATGGCATTACTGAAAACAAACCTCCCTTAAAGCTAATGGGCCTTTGGATTACCAGGCCAGTGGCAAGACCACTCCACCACACATCATGTTTGCTATGGCATTACTGAAAACAAACCTCCCTTAAAGCTAATGATTGTTATGTTTAGCTTAGGCCGAGGGCATTTGGATGCAGGTGTGTCATTCAATTTTTCTCACAAGCATATAATCAGAACACTGTGTGCAGACATACTATAAGCAACGACTTAGTAAGCCGATAGGTTTTGTATAAAAAGGTATGTCCTCTCTACTGTATATGTTTGGGATTTAACCTGACATGGAACTTGTTTTGTTAGAAGAACTAAATACAATCCTGTACCCAGTTGCCCTCGGCCTCAGTGCATCATAAGGGATGCTTAGGTTTTTGAAAGGTAGTGGTGTAGCAGTAGAAATTAGGCCCGAAACATTGGCTCAACTTCGATTATTAGGCTATATAAGTAAAACATCAATTTGTGTTCGTGTGTAGTTTACTAATAGAAAAATAATTTACTAGTGGAATTATGAAAATAATATATTTGTGCTTGCTCAATCCGTAAGTAAGAGCATAAGATTGTCAGTACAACCTGACAACACGTAATGCAACTTGTTGTATATACAGTACTGTACTGTATATATACAGTACTGTACTGTGTATTATTATAATATAGTACATACTATTTTAAATCACAGTATTAAATGTGGTATGTTATAGAAGTAATCTATATACAGTACTGTACTGCATATAGAATATAGTGCATACTATTTTAAATCACAGTATTAAATGTGGTATAAGAACATAAGAACATAAGAAAATGGGAGTCTGCAGAAAGCCGATTGGCCTAAGCAAGGCAGATCCCTGTCCCACACAACCCCAATTACAAAGCCCAATTATAGGCTCAACACTCTAATACCCTGAGGATCATCTTACCAAAACGGTTAGAGATTAACGCAGGATTACGGGGGTCTGCAGAGCGCTGATTAGCCCAACCCTGCTGATCCCCCTTCACACCCAACCCTTCTCGTCCATATGCTTATCCAATTTTATCTTAAAGCTCCCTATCGTTTTTAATCCCACTATAGCACTTGGTAGTCCATTCCACCCATCTACAACTCTGTTACCAAACCAATATTTGCCTATATCTTTTCTGAAACGAAATTTATCTAATTTGAAACCATTGGTACGAGTTCTTTCGCTATCACTGAGCTTTAGTACATTTGTCATGTCCCCTTTGTTAATCCCACTAACCCACTTGAACACCTCTATCATATCCCCTCTAACTCTGCGTCTCTCTAATGAATGTAAGCCTAATTTCTTCAACCTTTCTTTATACGGAAGATTTCTAATATTATGGATCATTTTTGTCATTCTACGTTGTACTCTCTCCAATGAATCTATGTCCATTCTGTAATAAGGACACCAAAATTGAACAGCATAATCCATATGGGGTCTCACTAATGACAAGTAAAGTTTTAAGATAACATCAGCAGTTCTGTTACTCACACTCCTAGAGATGAACCCGAGAATCCTGTTTGCCTTGTTTCGAACGCTTATACACTGTTGTCTAGGCTTCAAATCATTGCTAACAAACACACCTAGATCTTTCTCACAATTCGAGTTTTCTAATTCCACATTTGCTAGTTTATATTTAACATTTGTATGCATCTTCCCTATCTTTAATACCTTGCATTTGTCAATGTTAAACTTCATCTGCCAATTTACTGACCATTCGTGTAAGGTATCTAGATCCCTTTGGAGGCACTCTATATCTCTATCTGAATCAATTGTTCTCCCCATTTTGGTATCGTCTGCAAATGTACTTATCCTACTAGTTATACCTAAATCAAGGTCATTTATGTATATAACAAACAACAGAGGACCTAATACAGATCCCTGGGGGACACCACTTTTGACTGCTCCCCATTCTGACTTCGTACCATTTATGCTGACTCTCTGCTTCCTACCAATTAGCCATGACCTAATCCATCCCAACAACGCCCCACCTATTCCATGCGCCTCAACCTTTCTCATCAATCTCTCATGGGGGACTCTGTCGAAAGGTTTACTGAAATCTAAATATATTATATCATATGACTTGTCATTATCTACTGCTTCATATACCTCTGAGAAAAAACTAAGCAAATTAGTAAGGCAAGAACGTCCCTGAGTGAATCCATGCTGAGAAGAATTTATTAAATTAAATGTATCTAAGTGGTTTCTAATTTTACTAGCAATAATTGACTCTAGTAGCTTTCCTATGATTGATGTAAGACTAATGGGACGGTAATGGAATGCTATTGATTTGTCACCTTTTTTGAAGATCGGAAACTACGTTTGCAAGCTTCCAAGCTTCTGGAACTATACCTGTCTCCAATGACTTGTTAAATAAAAATGTTAATGGGTAACTTAACTCATCCCTACATTCTTTTAATACTCTAGCATCTCATCAGGACCAGGCGATTTATGAGGTTTTAGTCTGTCAATTTCCTTAAGCACATCATTTCTACTTATAGTAACCGTACTTAACCTATTTTCTATACTATCGCTATATACCTTACGGACTTCTGGAAAACTGTGCCAAATTTTCATTAGTGAAAACGGAAAGAAATTGACTATTTAATGTACTGCACATTTCTAAAATCAATTTCTGTCATTTCTCCTATCGAAGTTTTAAGGGGACCAATTACATCTCTAACCTTGGATTTATATAGTTGGTAAAAAGCTTTAGGATTATTTTTGAGTCATTGGCAACCTTAATTTCATAATTTTTTTCTTTCCTAATATCCTTTTTTACCTGTCTTGATAGATTCTGATAGTAAGCAAGTAGGTGAATTTCGCCTTTCCTAATTTTTCTATATATTCCTCTCTTTTGTCCTAGAAGATCTAATAGTCTATTATTCATCCATTGGGGTTGGTTCTGTGTTGATCTAAATTTTCTTTTGGGGATGTATTTATTTTGTGCATTGAATACTGACTTGATAAAATTATCGTATGTATCTACCAAGGTTGACGCTCTTCCTGACTTAAGATGACAGGTGCCTGAGAAGGGGTACACTCATTTGGACACCTGGATCGACTTAATTTTTTGACCATAGGGTCAGCTAATAGGGCTCTTCTTAACCCACCATAATTGGCTTTTCTAAAGTCAGGTATTAATGTTGTATTCTCTCTGGTATTACCTTTCCATTGTATATTAAAATACACAGAATTGTGGTCACTATTTCCTAGGTGGTCCCCTATCTCTACATTATTTACCATATGTTCATTGTTACTGAAAACTAAATCGAGAATATTATTACCTCTAGTCGGCGTATCTATGAATTGAAATAAAAAACTATCTTGTACTACCTCTATAAACTCCTCAGAATCAGAGTCTCCTATTTGATGCTGCCAATCTATATTCGGAAAATTAAAATCCCCCATAATGTACACATTGCTAAACCTTGATGCCATTTTAATTTCCTCCCATAATGACGTTCCGTCATTTCTACTCATATTTGGCGGTCTATACATAACTCCAATAACTATGGTCTCACTACCTTCGTTAACCTCTACCCAAACACTTTCATTATCGTTATTTAGTCTAATACCTGATTTAATACAGCTTTTTAATGTACTCCTGACAAACACTGCTATACCGCCACCCCTCTTACTTGTTCGGTCATATTTAAACAAACTATATCCTGGTATATCAAATTCTGCTAAAAAAAATGCCTGGTTTCTGTATTAATCCACGTTTCAGTTAGCGCTATTATGTCTATATTTTCTTTGCTAACAAGGGCTCTAAGTTCGTTCATTTTGTTACATAGACTCCTACAGTTTGTGTAATATACTCTCAATTTACTTCTTTTCTTTATACCTAATTTACCTTTATTTCTAACGACATTTCCATCTTCCGTTGCACCATCACTACTATCATTTGCATTATAGTCATCATTTTTAGCATGAGACTGAATATCCTTATCGCTTTCGCCTGACGCTAAAATTGTTCCATTTAACCTCTCATTTACACTCTGTATGTTATAGAAGTAATCTATATACAGTACTGTACTGCATATAGAATATAGTACATACTATTTTAAATCACAGTATTAAATGTGGTATGTTATAGAAGTAATCTTATTTATTTGTTTGAATCCATTCAGACATATAACACCTGTTTCATTATATTCTTACTACCTCAATATGATTCTATATTGATTTGAAAGATCCTTGAGGAATCAAAGGGTTAACAAACTGACTCAGTGTTCTTAATCTTGCGACTACAAGAAACCTGTGCTAAAGGTGAATCAGACACTATGGATGTGACTGAAAAATGTAATAAATATAAGGCGTCACTTAACTGAAGGGGTTAATAAACAGTGTCTCAAGTGTCACCCTTACCATTATCAGTCATCATGCTTATCAGTCTAGACTCCATACCACAACCATGACTAAGCTTACGGTCACATTGTGGAGGGTGGCAAATCCATAATTATTGAGGATACCACATTTATATACCTATTTTTTATCATACTGCAATATGAGACATGGAGAGGGAGAGAGAGAGAGAGAGACCTGATGAATGTGAGTGTGTGTGTTAAAAGACTAGGGGTAAGCAAGAGTGTGTATGAATTAAAGACTTTATAACGTGATCAACTTGAAATAACAAATTAGTTGACATGCCTATTAGAGCTCTGTTGATATAAATCTGGTAATCGCTAATCAGAGCCCTGATAAACAAAAAGGATAAGAGACTGTTGTCTCCGTCGCTACCAGCAGATATATGATTATTACCGATGGGTATAATCTTCTGTAGCTGGTGGTTGAGTGGGTGGACGACGTGAGGGTCGAGGGAAAATGGAGGAGGGTTTGGAAGGGTTTGGGTGGCTTGGCCTGAGATACCAAGAATTTAATTGCTTGCAAGGCTTCTTGTTTAACAATATTAGTCCTACACCCAAATCCCTTGCATCTTGAATTCGCAGACTGTACAGTATATGCTTATGCAAGTGAAGAGGAGCCTGGGTGTTGGTTGTTTAGTTTGTGTGTGTGAGAGAGAGAGAGAGGGGGGGGGGGTAATTTCAGTGTGTTTCGGACGCATTCTACAGTTGCACAAACCGATCCTTTATGAAGTCTCCAAAAGGTTGTCATGTTTCACATTTAACACAAATCTACTTTTTACATTATCAGAATAAATCAGAATTTTATTAACTTAAATATAATATTATACAAAAATATATGCAATGTCTGAAATTGTATATCTACCATTTCCATGCAGTTGCTATGATCTTCCCTCACCCTGTAGAAGCCGTGCTACCAACATAGCTCGTGTCCTTTAATTACATAAAGTTATTCATAAGTGTTGAATAATATTTGTATTTGTATCAACTGTATCGCATAAATCTGCACAATGTATTATTGTAATAAGAAGGCACATTTGGTATGTAATGTTACAAAATTAAGAGCTATAAAAAAAAATCACAAAAAGACAACTAACAACTTGCCAGCCTATCAACTTTCTCCTTACATAAAGCAGGCAACACCTCCAGTTCATTCATAAAGAATGTTTTACTACACTGTTTACTAACACGTGTTGCCAGGTACCACCATAAACCTCTGCTTCGTTTTTTAGTTCCCCAACTGTACCTATATATCCAATACCCATATCGTTTGGTAGTCAAACAAATGTCCATATACAGTAAATCAGATATGGTGTTTAAACATTCTTAAAAGTCTGAATTGTCGTAAATACGCCACCTTCCTCTTCCCGATGATAATAACCCCATTAAAACTATTACTCTATTGTTGGTTACGGTTATCAATGACTTGCATTTGGAACTGCATTCAATGACTGGAATGTATGGTAGGCATAGAAATGTCAACATACAGCATATTCTTTCTTGTTGGGAGGCTACTGATCAGTGGTAGACATAGCCAGAGTGGCAACATTTAAAGGTCCCGAGGGCGGGAAAACAGCGCCAATCTGCTGTCATTATATTGGTAGGGAGAATTAGACACATTACCCCATTAGCATGGCAATAATAAGACTCTTCACTCCATTCAGGTGTCGATGTTTTTTTGGGCGAGCAATAGCAAGCCTGTAACTGAGAAGAGATCAGCCTTCGGCTGGGATATTTTTATATTGAATAATGTACACATCTAGCTTGAAGGGGGTCTGGGTGGGCATTGTTTAGTTTGAAGGGAGTCTGGGAAGGTGTTCATTGTTAGTCTAGGGAACAATCGAGTATACATTACTCCAAAATGATAAAAACAAGCATAATCATAAACAAATATATGTATTATTGCTATGTGAATGAAGGAGACAAAAGGCAAAGCTGCCTGTAACAGGTGTCCCCCCAAAGTTGAAAGAGTGACAGAGACAAATTCAAGGTACGTTATAGTCAACATGTTTGGACACACAGAGCTTGAAGCAGTTTAAGTCATACGATGAAGGAAAGACAGATTGAGGGAGAAAGTTCCAAAACTTATTTGCTGAGTAGAAGAAAGAATTGGAAAATCGGTCCAATCTTGGGTTAGAGAGTTAGACAGAATAGGGGTGGGAGTGTCTTGAAAGGCAGGTGCCCCCACTCTCCATAAAGGGGGAAGTATATAATGAGAAAGCGCTGAAGAAAACTGATTCTTGTAGTAGTGGTAGAAGAGTGAAAAATATGGAACATTGTGGCGTGTAAAGAGAAATTATAGGGAATTAATATGCTCTGTACTTTTCGAGAAGTGCAGTATGGGTTGAACCTCCCACACATGCAAACAATAATGGATACATGGGCACACTGTACCCCTATACAGAGCAAGAAGCTGTGCAGGAGTGAAGAACCTACAGAGACGGTTGAGCACACCAAACTTATGGGAAGCTGTTTTAGCAAGAGTGGTAATATGATCTTTCTAAGAAAGGCCAGAAGAAAAAGAATCACCAAGAAAACTGAGAGAAGATGAAGGGTTGATTTGTGTATTTTTGAAGTATAAGGGATAGACGCGTGGAAGTTCTTGAGGGATAGATAAATGGAGAAATTGGGTTTTGGAAGCATTGAAAGTAACAAGATTCTCTCTGCCCCAATCGGAATTAGTTGATAGAATAAAAGATGGGCATGCTATGGTCTCACCATGTGAGTCCTGATGTGATTGTATGGTGGGTCATTGTGGAAAACTAGTTGAATTGTGTAAAGTAAAGTCATCAGCATATGAGTGGATAGGACTAGAGGTACAGTTGATGTGATCATTAACGAATATTAGAAGTAGAACTGGAGACAGGACAAAACCCTGAGGAACACCAGAGTTGATAGGTTGAGGAAGAGAGCAATGACCATCCACATCCGCAGGTATGGAACGGGCAGTAATTAAATTAGATAGAAAGGCACATATGGAGGAATAGAAACAGAAGGAGGGTAGCTTAGAAATTAGAGAACAGTGCCAGACTCTATAGAAGGCTTTCGATATATCTAGCACGATAAAGTAAGTCACACCGAAGTCCTGAAATGAGGATGACCAAGAGTTAGTAAGATAAGAAAGAATATCACCAGTAGAGCGGCTTTAAGGAAGCCATACTGGTGATCTGAGAGTAGATTATGGAAAGAAAAATGCTTAAGACATTTTGAATTAAGAATAATTTCAAACACTTTAGAGATGCAAGAGATAAGAGCAATTGGACGACAGTTGGAGAGTTCCAGCCAAAAAGAAAAGACGTTAGAGGAAAGACAGAGACGAAAGAGTTTGCCTAGGCAGGGAGTCAGCATGGATGAACAAAATTTGAGTACTACAGGAGGAACACCATCCGGTCCGGACGCAATCTTAGTATAAAGCTGAGAGAGGGCAGCTAATATATCCTTAGAAGAGAGTATTATATTAGGCATAGGCATTAGGCATTAGTTGGAATAGCACCAGAATCATCTAAGGTGGAATTTTTAGCAAAAGTTTGAATGAAAAATTCAGCTTTGTCAGAGGAAGACGTGACAGTAGTGCCATCAGAGTGGAGAAAAGGAGGGAAAGATGAGGAAGTATAATTGTTCGAGAGGTTATTGGCTAGATGCCAGAAAGCTTGGAAAGAACTAGAGTTGGAAAGTTCAGAGCATTTATCATAGATGAAAGAGTTTTTGGCGAATTGAAGAGCAGATTTGGCTTGATTTCGGGCAGAAATATAAAAAGTATGAGATTCTTGAGTTTGAAGGTGACAGTACCATTTGAATGCTTCCTCCTTATTAAGGACAGCAGTAGAACAAGCGTGAGTAAATCAAGATTTTTGTGAGTTAGTTTGAGCGAAAGAAAAGGGGATGTATTCTTCCATGCCCGAGAGGATTACCTCAGTAATGCGATCGGCACTCTCTGAGGGTCCCTGGCCATGGAAGCAAAAATCATTCCAGGGAAAATCGAAGTAGTTCTGCTGAAGAGCTTCCCAGTCAGCAGCGCTAAAATGCCACAAAGCTGGGGTCAGAAGGTCGTACTAAAGAGACAGGACAGGAAACAGAGACAAGGTTATGATCGGAGGATCCCAATGGAGGGAGAAGATTTACAGTGTAAGCAGAAGGATTATAGGTTAGAAATAAGTCAGGGATGTTGGGCCGATCTCCAAGGCAGTCTGGGATATTGTTAGGGTGCTGAACTAACGGCTCTAGGTAATTTAGAATAGGCAAGATGTAGTCTTGTTCACAAGGTTGGTCAGTGAAATGAGAGGAGAACCATTGGTGGTGGCAAACATTGAAATCGCCCAAGATGGAGATTTCAGAGAAGGGAGAGATGGATAGAATGTGTTCCACTTCAGAAGTAAGATAGTTCAATAATTTTGGATAGTCAGTCAAATTTATGGATAGATAAACAGCACAGATATATTTAGTAAGAGAGTGATTAGATAGCTCAAGCCAGAGAGTTGATAATTCAGAAGAGTTGGGGACACGAGAGCAAGTAATATTGTTGCGCACGTACACACAACATCCACCTTTGGCTTTGAATTGAGGATAGAGACAGTAGGGGGATACAGAGAAGTGTTTGCTATCTGTTGCTTTAGACAACTGGGTTTCGGTGAAGAAAAGTAAGTCAGGTTTGGTAGAAGAGAGATGGTGTTCTATAGAGAAGAAATGCCGCGAATGTTACATAACTTGATAGAGTAGCAAGTAGAGGTCCAGAGCACTTAGGAGTCCAAACCAGGGATCAGTCCAATGGGGGCATCCCCCCCCCGGGGCCCCACACACAAACACACACACATCCGAGGACTTTGAGGCAGGGTATTTTAAGCTCATCATATAATTGGACATTTTGGAAAGGTAGTATGCAATTTGCTTGTAGTATAACGTGTTAATAGAAATAGAAGGTGTTTTGGTCCAACTGGGGTTGCCCTCAATATTGATAAGGTGCAGAAAGGATCAGCCAGGGAGGCCAGGTGGTGAAACAGGAGTTCCAGGTGTCCTTCTCATCCACCTAGCACTCCCCGGGAAAGCCGCTCTGTTGGGCTGGTAGCCATAATACCTACAGCCTTCTCCTACAGTTACACCAAATATACTAATAACTCTCAACACGTCGGACCAAATAGAGTCAATGGCAGATTTTCACTTGTGTTTTTTTATCCGGACTCCCTTCTCCATCATGCTTAGCCCCATTAGTTTCCAGATTTTAAGACGTTCGCCCTATTAGTTTGGCGATTTTAAGACCTTTCGCCCCATTTCTGTCAATTTTTAGAGCTTTCGTGCCATTTAAGTGTCGATTTTACCTGGCGAGCGATAGCTAGCATGTGAATTTAGAAGGCCTCGGCCTTCGGCAGTGTCCTTTTTCGGTAGATAAATTGATCTCGAAGGGGAGTTCTTGGAGGTGTATTTTTGTGTTATTATTATTTTCTGTTAAAGCTTCATGGTGGTCTAGAGAGCAAACTAAAAGCTTACCCTTAAGGGGAGGTAGTTAACTTTTCTGGCCCCCCTTCTCCTTCATGTTTACCCCCATTAGTTTTGTTTTCGATCTTCAGACGTTAGACCCATTAGTTTGACAATTTTAAGACCTTTCGCTCCATTTCTTTGCTAATAATAAAACCTTTCGTGGTATTTAGGCGTCGATTTCTTTTCCTGGCGATAGATAGCGAGCCTGTAATTTAGGAGGAACCAGCCTTCAGCCAGGAAATATACCTACCGAGAAATGTACAAACTTATCTAGCAGGGGATTCTGGGGGATGTTTTGTTAAGCTTGATGGAGGTGTAGGAATGAAACATTAAGGGGAGGAAGACCGTTTTTCTGGACCCCCTTCTCCCTAATGTTTAGCCCCTCTAGTTTTGAGATTATAAGACGTTCGGCCCATTTGTTTGGCGATTTTAACACCTTTCGCCCCATTTTGTTGTACATTTTAAGACCTTTCGTGTCATTTAGGTGTCGATTTTTTCCTGACGAGCGATAGCGAGCCTGTAATTATTATGTTCCTTCCAACAACCAACCATACTCCTAAAATCGATTAATGAAATTTACAAATTTAAGAGGAACCGGCCTTTGGCCGGAACATTTTTCTACCGAAAAATTTACAAATTTATCTAGGGGGGGGGGTTTTCTAAGCTTGATGGAGGTCTAGCGAGGAAACTAAAAAAAATATATGAATAAATGTATTAATAGACCAAACAAACGGTCTGCCTCTCCTTAACTACACTAAGTACATAAATAAGCCAACTACTAAATATACCGTACCCCCATTAATTAAGATGCTAACTAGGTCCGCTGGGTACATTGTATATAATTATATAGTGTGTGGCCAGTGGAGGTCATACACATACATACACACACACACATACACCCACTCACACCCAGTCACACTCACACACTCTCTCACACAATGGACAAATGTAAGTAGCGGGGTACCCCAGGGATCGGTACTAGGACCAATTCTCTTTCTAATTTACATCAACGACATAGATGAGGGTCTCACCTGTACAATCTCAAAATTTGCTGACTATACAAAAATTGCAAATAGCGCACTCTCAAAAGAACAAGTTGACGATATGCAACACAATCTAGATAAGTTGTCATGTTGGGCCCAAATTTGGCAAATGAGTTTCAATGCGGATAAATGTAAAGTACTAGATATCGGATACCAAAATGAGAAAGCAAACTATTCGATGAATGGCACTCAGCTTAAGAATGTAAACAGAGAAACCGATCTGGGAGTAACAATATCGAGTAACCTAAAACCGAGTCAACAATGTTCAGAAGTTGTTAAGAAAGCAAGCAAAATAATTGGCTTTATAGGCAGGTCATTTGAGCATAAATCCAAAGAAGTTATCCTAACTCTTTACAATTCCTTAGTCCGCCCTCTTCTGGAATACTGCGTTCAATCTTGGTGCCCGTATTACCAAAAAGATATAGACAAGCTAGAACGAGTTCAACGTAGAGTTACCAAAATGATACCTAGCCAAAAGAACAAACCATACGAGGAACGTCTTAGAGAATTCAATCTATTTCCTTTCACCCAGCGC